>CAUYON010043472.1:0-48902 GCA_963573935.1 Arctocebus calabarensis | reverse complement strand
AAAATTGAGTTAAAAAGATATATCGCGGGCAGCGCCTGTGGCTTGGCGGTTCAAACCCAGCCCCGGCAGCCAAACTGCAACCAAAAAATAGCTGGGTGTTGTGGCAGGTGCCTGTAGTCCCAGCTACTTGGGAGGCTGAGGAGAATCGCCTAAGCTCAGGAGTTAGAGGTTGCTGTGAGCTGTGTGACGCCACAGCACTCTACCAAGGGCGATAAAGTGAGACTCTATCTCTACAAAAAAAAAAATAATAATAATAATAATACATCTATATATACATATGTATATATATATATCGTGTTGCAACAGATGCCGTGTAATAATCTAAGATGTTAACAACAATAAAAATAAGATGTTAACCACAGGGGAAACTGGGAGTAAGTTATACTCTCTGTACTATCTTTGCAAATTTTCTATAAATCTAAAGCTGTTCTAATGCAAATTTTAAATTGCTGACCTTCCTTTTTTTTAATTGCTATGAAAGGAAAGCATTTGAATATAATTTGCTTACCCAAAGAATATACTTCCCCAAAAAGCATGTAATTCCTAAAAGGTTTACATAGTTCTCATCAAATTAGTTCTTCCTACCCAGGGTTTAGAATGCGCTGTTTTTGTACAGGGAGTGACAGGTTTGACTAGGCAGAAGGTGTCATTTTCCTAGCAATATTTTAAATAAGTGACAGAAGACTATTCCGAATAATGACAAGAGACCACATGTTAAATACCAGAATAAAGAGTATCTTAGGTGGCTAGGGCTGAGCGCAGTGGCTCATGCCTGTAATCCCAGCACTCTGAGAGGCCAAGGTGGATGGATCTCTTGAGTTGAGGAATTCGAGACCAGCCTGAGCAAAAGCAAGACCCTGTCTCTACTAAAAATGAAAAAATTAGCCAGGCGTGGTGGCAAGTGCCTGTAGTCCCAGCTGCTCAGGAGACTGAGCCCAAGAGTTTAAGGTTGCTGTGAGCTAGGCCGATGCCACTGCACTCTACCCTGGGTGACAGGGTGAGACTCTGTCTCAAAAAAAAAAAAAAATAGAGTAAGTGGTTACTAAAAGTTGAAGTAGGACTGGATACCACCAAAGAGAGCTGCAAAGTGGCAGAAAGTTGGTTACCTGGCAAGATAATACACCCTAGTGAGTAAAAAGGTATTGATGGTTAACTTGTTACACTTTCCAGATCAGATATATTCAAAAGAGTCTTCTTCCTCCCTCATTCCCTCCCTCCAAGGAATCTAACAAGATCAGTGCAAATGATGAGGATTTTAGTCTACGGACAGATTGGGAGAAGGGCACCGTTTCCCCATATAAATTCCCCTATGCCCCAGCAGCCAAGGCTGGTTGATAATAACAGACCCAGCAGGCAAGTCTGCGTGATGCTGCCTTGCCATTTGCCCAGAGCCTTCTGGAGGCGATTTGCAGGTTTTTGCAAGCTTTAGAACTAAGGAGCTGTGCATGTGCTGGAAGCTTATTTAGATTTCACTGTTCTGGCTCAGCGCCTGTGGCTCAAGCGGCTAAGGCACCAGCCACGTACCCCTGAGCTGGCAGGTTTGAATCCAGTCCCGGCCGCCAAACAACAATGACGGCTGCAACCAAAAAATGGCCGGGCATTGTGGCAGGTGCCTATGGTCCCAGCTACTTGGGAGGCAGAGGCAAGAGACTAGCTTGAGCCCAGGAATTGGAGGTTGCTGTGAACTGTGATGCCACAGCACTCTATCCAGGGTGACAGCTTGAGGCTCTGTCTCAAAAAAAAAAAGCAATTTAGAATTCACTGTTCTTTGGTGGAGTGGACACATCCAGGGCTGGATGCCAGGCATGACGTTTTAACAGAGTTAAAATGGGGTGTATGACCTCGCAGTGCACCTGAATTCCACTTGCCTTGTTTTCTGTCTTCTCATTCTGCTTTGTGCCCCCATCTTAAAACTGACACTGAGGTTGTCCCTGCTCCAGGTAGAGTGGCTTCCTCCAAGTCCACCAGAGCCTCCCTATTGCCCAAGGGACATCTCTACTGAATGCCTACACCACACCCAAATCCTAGCAAGTCAAACCAGGCTCAGTTGACTCCACCTTGGGCCATTTCTTGGTTTCTCTGCTGCTGGTGGTATTACCACCTACTAGTCCTTTGTGACCCTGGCCAGTCCTATCTGCAACATTCACAGCACCCAGGGACTTTACCCCTGTTCCACTTGCCACTAACCTCGTGGCCTATACACACTCCTCCCTTCATCCTGTCATCCACCAAGGGCCAAGAGCCATTCCTTAACCCAAGGCTCAGCAAACTATGCCAGCCAAAGCTGGTTCCCGGCCTGTTTGGTAAAGCTGGTGAGCTGACAATGGTGGTTACTTTTCATGTGGTTGAAATTAACCACAGTCCTAAGCACATGGCTTCCATCTTCAAGTGTGTCTCATGGTTCAGAAAGGCTGCTGGGAGAGGGAGGGAAGAGGGCACAGGCAACTCCTCCCTGCTCACCTCCTTCCAGCCAGACATCTTCCTGCCAGGTGGCCAGAAGATGTGGCCTTTTACCTGGGCGTAACTCCCTCCGTCCTGCAATATATTAGGGCTTTGTTCCCAAGGAGGGTAGAAAGAGCAGACACCAGGTGGGACCTCAGAAGTCTGTGCCAGAGAGGGGGTGTTTGCAATTTCGAGATTGCAAGTCTCCATGCATTTGATGTGGTATTGGTCACACACAACTGTCACTACAAAGTGATGCTTTTCCTCATATGGTCAGACCAATGGTGCAGTGGTCAACGACCTGCTAGGAGCACCCAGGGATTTCGAGTTGGCCTCTGCGTCACCTGTGTCAGCAGCACCGTAATACTCAAGTTCTTGTTAGTGATCCGAGCTACTCCAGGCCCTTCAACCAAGGTGGCATAACAGCGACCAACAGTAATCACTGCCACTCAGGAGGGCTTCTTGCCTGCCACACACAGTATAAAGTGCTTTAGATAAGCAGTTTCCTGGTCACGGAGGGTGGAACTACTATCATGCCCATTTTACAGGAGAGAAAACTGAGGCAGAGGGAGGTAAGGTAACTTGCCTAGAATCACACAACTGGTAGGTGGTGAAACCAGGATTTAGGGCCCATCTTCCTGATTCCAGAGGCTATGGTCTACCTCCCTTCCCTCCAGGTTTCGGTCTAAGCCATGAATTGGACAGTTAGGCAGCAGAGGAAGCTCATTCACCCAATACGTGCATGGAGTGTGAGGAATTTCTAGCACACAGAAGCAAGTGACTTCACCGAGCAGAGAGCTGAGATGCCACTGGAAGACTGGAGAGGCCTTTCTGGACATGCAGGGTCAGGTGCAGGAGTAGCTAAGGAAAAGTTAATGACTAAGAGGTCCTGGCTAAGGGCTCAGAAACTAATGCGAGCTGTTCATGTTACCATCACATCCATCTTCCCATCCAGCCATTTATCCATCAGTCCTTCTATCCACCTATCCGTCTATCCATCCAATCATTCGATTATCCATCCAATCTATCCAATTACACATTCTGACATCTATCTGGTTATTCAATTTTCCATCCAATTATACATTTAATTAAGCATAATTAATCCATCTGATCATTCAGTCATCCATTCATCCATCATTGTTACGCCATGACTTCCTGCAGTGGTCACCTGAGGACAGTCTAGGTGGGCCTGAGCAGGAGGGGCAGCCTGGGACTTGACTCCTTCACAGTGATGAGCATCAGACAAGTATAAATCCTCAGGCTTTGGAAGTCCTTTCACCAGCGTCACTCATGGAATCCTCCCGCAGCTCCAGGAGGAGGTAGATAGCGTTGATACCATCACACCCCATTTATAGATGTGGAAACTGAGTTCCAAGGCCACCTGAAGAGAAAGAGGTAAAACTGGCCCTTGAACCCAGACATCTGGACCCTTGATCCAGTGCTCTCTGGATGATGACTCCTGCTTCCTGTTGGGAGACCTCCAGGAGGACACCACCAGCTCACCCTGGGCCTGCCTTGATACCTGTGAGCTCTTGAGTCTTGTGTTCTGTGTGGTCCTCCTTCCTCCCTCAGTAGACTGTGCTCCTGGAGGGCAGGCTGTGTCTTCTGAGTATTTTGGTCCCTACAAGCACCCAGCACTTGGTTCTATACACACTGGGCTCAGGAGGATCTTAATCTTCCGTATTTTAAGGCCTTGGGTTGCTCAGCCAGGATCCTGTGGGACATATCAAAATGCCCATAAAATGACCAAAGAAGATCAACCCCTGGTGGCCAAGGTGCCGCAGGGGAGGACACGATTCAGTCCTGCCAGAGGAGGAGGTAGATTTCCTCATTTCTATTAGGCCAACAAAAGCCGCCTTACCAAGGTCATTCATGGAAGAGGGAGGGACCATCAACCGCTGTGGTCATTTGGGCCTCTGCTACCAGGCTGAGGATTCTGAAAGGGCAGTTTTCTTGTCGGTACCCACCACCTCATTTCAAATGTAACTTGTTCTCAGTCCTTGGAGATCTTTCTATGAAAAGAACTGGGTCAAGTCCAGATACACCAAATGTCCATTTAGAAGTGTGTACTGCGTCTGCCCTCAGCTGATTCCCTGAGCTTTTCCGGGGGAGGAGATGAATTTCTGAGTGTTTTTCAATGTGTTGACTTGGTGTTGATTAATAGCAACAACAAAGCAACGCAAAGGTTCATGCGCATCTCGGCTGTAAAGTATCTGCTGCCCATTTGTCAATAGAAGCACCTTTTCCTCAGCAGAACCATAGCTAGTTAAAAGGCAATTTCTCCTCTCACCCGGGAACAAACACACATCACCTGCGTCTTGCCCGTCTGAGGACCCTGGTGGGGGCACAGTCGTGTTGGGATTAGGGGTGGGGTTGGCGCCCTCTGGTTTTATCGTGCGGCCGTGTTCCAACTATCTGGGTTCCATGTTGATGGACTTTCGGTTCCTGAATGTCTCCTGAGGTCCAAAGTTGGGGGGGCAGGGAGAGGGAGCCATTCTAAGGGCTCATTGTGTGTGTTCCAGAGTCTTCTCCACAGACCCCCGCTGATGACGGATCTGAGGAACCCGGCTCTGAAACCTCCGATGCTAAGAGCACTCCGACAGCCGAAGGTGGGGCCTCCCTCCCCTCCCGGCTCCTTCAGACAGCTCCCACCACGCTGCAGCCTGCGCTTAGCCGTGCTCCGAGCCGCCCTGCCCTTCCCAGAGGCTGCTGCCCCCGCTCCCTCTGGCTGAGAGATGTGCGGGCGCCATGCTTTGCAGAACGGTGCTGCGGGAGCCCCACTTGGATGCCCCTCGTGCCTGGCGTGGGTGCCCTCATCATGTGTGTGCTCTGCAGGCAGCCACTCTAGGAGGGGCCCACAGACGGCTCCACACAGCTCTGTCCCGTGTCAAATGTCCTCCTTCACCCTTTGAGAAGCCCCCAGTTTGTTCTCCTTTCATGGGCCAACATGTCCCACAGCAGCCATTTGGCTAAAGGAAGGGGACAGGGCAGTGTACATCTCCAAGTCCACAACCAGGGGCTGGTCTTAGTATAGTTTCTTTCCTCTTGGGGGCTCTGGGCAGGGTCTGGGCCTCTGGACTTTGGTCATGGTGTTTGTTCCAGCACTTCTTTTAACTTGTCCTCTCCAGACATTTGATATCTAGATGGTTATAAAGAGCCTTGTGTATTTCCTAAAGTGTTCTTTGGTCCCGATTTTGATCAGTCATGACCACATTTGGCTGCAGGAAAAAGAAACCCCAGCTAAGTGTGTCATATCCATGAAGAGGTCAATATGTTCCGTATAATAAAATGTCCGTACTTGGGCAGCAGCTCTCCAGTGTCATTGGTGTTCTTCTAGCTTTATCTTGTCTTCCTTAGTGGTCAGGTTGCTGCCTCATGGTTACAGGATGGCTGCTATACTTCCAGGCATCACATCTGCCTTCTAAGCAGGAATAAGTAGCAAAGTAGAGTGGCCAAAAGGGCCCTGAAACCAAATGTGTTCCCTTTGTATTAGGAAAGCAAGAATTTTCTTGCAAGTGGCGAACTTCCTCTTAGGTTTCATTGACCAGAACTGTGTCTCATGGCCACACCTGGCTGCAGGGGAAGCTAGGAAATTGGGCATTTTTGCTTTTCAGCCTCTTCGCTAAAAGAAATCAAGGGAAAAGGGCATTGAGAATGACTTTTGAGTCTCTAGTCTTTGATGCCTGCTCTTCCAAGGCTCCATTCTTCCTGAGGAGGTTCAAGGTTCCATTCTTAGCACCTCTCCAGGCCCTGTGTGTGATTTTGGGTGTTACGTCTGTGTCTCAGCGAGAATCTCGCCCAGCGTCTCCCTCAACATCCACCTCTGGATTTATTTAGGAAATGGCTGCCAAGGGCCTGCCAAGGCTTGGTATGGTGGAGCATCTTTGGAGGATGCGGCAGGCGTGGCCCTTACCCACAGGGTTCTTAGCCCAGTGAGGACAATATCCAGGCCAAATTCTCTTTGCCATCCGTAGAGCCAGTGAAGCAAGACATTTCCTGCTCATCTTGTCAGGACAGTTTTGCAAATTGCCTGCCACCCTGAGAAAGTCCTGAACCACCATGCCAGACCTCGTACCAGCCTCCCAAATATTGGCTTTCATTTCTCCGTCAACATTATTCTGAGGCCGGGCGTGGTAGCTCACACCTGTAGTCCTAGCTTTCTGGGAAACTGAGGCAGGTGGATTGCTTGAGCTCAGGAGTTCGAGACCGGCCTGAGCAAGACTGGGACCCAGTCTCTACCAAAAATAGAAAAACTGAGGCAAGAGAATTGCTGGAGCCCAGGAGTTTGAAGTTGCTGTGAGCTGTGATGATGCCATGGCATCAAAAACGAAAACGAAAGAAAAGAAAAAAAACAACCATTTTTTTGACCAAATCTTGCCACCTCTGGACCCCATGCATGTGTGGCCTCAAGAGCTTTGGCTCTCATCAGAGGGAAGGGAGCCCTGCTGGTGCTGGACTCTGCCCAGCTGCTCTGCCTCCATTCAAGACGACCATAATTAAAATGTCCTTCATTGAACTAAGCTTACTTAGGCTCTTGGAAAGCCTTCAAAGCTGACAGCTCCTTATGTCTGCCCGGAATGGCCTGGGAGTGTGCCAGGGCATTGCTCGGGGAGGAATGCTGACTTGGAAGCATTCACCTTGATGAGAGATTGACAGCAGCTCCTGGTGGCAGGTCTGTACCTCCTGCCATCCAATAGGCGAGTACCTGGCTCTGAGCAGCTCTGGGCCTGTTTATTGCCATGCAGGGGACTCTACTTCTTGATTGCGGGTCATAGGCTCTGGAACGGGGGTTACAGCTGGAAGAAATCTTGGTGATTACCTAGAGATGACACTCCCATTTTACAGATGAGGAAACTGTCCAATCAAAAAGGACAAAGAACTTGCCCAAAGCCGCACAATACAACTACAGGCTCTGGCCCTAACCCCAGAGTCCCTGAACTGTCTTAATCCCAATCCCAGCCTCTTGCTCTGCCTTAAGGATCAAACAGCTGTGAACAATCATCTGGTTTTCAATATTTCTTCTTTAAATCTCCCGGCACCATGCCTGGGAGTCCTCTCCCCTGCAACAACGAGGGGCTCTGGCCTCCCTGGCAGGTGCGCCAGCCTCTCACGAGCTTCCTTCCCTCACAGAACGCAGACGCGCTTGCTGGGGAGATGTGGGCAGAGCGCGGCCCTGCTTGGCGGGGCGGCTTTCTTGCATGCGGCTGATCCCCTCCTGACCCGACCCCCTCCCTACACTGCTCCTGCACACGCAGCAAAGTGGAGGAGGCTTGGTGTGGCCTGACCTGATCCCTCTAAGGTGACTCTCGGTGGTTTCCAGACGCGACAGCGCCCTTAGTGGATGAGAGAGCCCCCGGCGAGCAGGCTGCTGCCCAGTCCCACACGGAGATCCCAGAAGGAACCACAGGTGAGGGTGCTCCCCAGAGACACCGGGGCGACACAGGCCTCTGTGGGGTGCCCCAGCTGACCCACTGCAGGACTGGATGCACTTTGGGCTGCCCTCATGAGGCAGGAGTGCAGGTAGACGCAGCTTCTGGGACTCTTGGGTGTTAGGACTTGGATGCCTGGGTTCGCGTGTTGCTCCTGTGACTACTGCCAGTCCCCCCCTCCTGCATTCGGGACCTTCTGGATTCCTTCTAGACTCTCTGAGTCTTGCCTGAGTCAGCACTTCACTCCAGAGAGTTCTCTGTGGGGTTTTTTTTCACGTGTGCCTTCTTCATATGAGAGGTCAGTCCACACTCGGTTCAGACTGTGCCTGGTGTCAGCATCACTCCCCAGGGGGTGGCTTATCCCCAGAAGCATGTGAGAGCTCAGCACGTCCTGGTGACTGACCCACACCCACACCTTCTGAGCGTCTTACTGGGGCAGTCCCAGAGCAGTTCAGAAATGCAACCTGAACTGGCACAGTGGCTCACGCCTGTAATCCCAGCACTTGGGAGGCTGAGGCAGGAGGATTGCCTGAGCTCACAGGTTCGAGACAGCCCGAGCCAGAGCGAGACCCCCATCTCTAGAAATAGCTGAGCACAGGGCGATGCCTATGGCTCACTGCGCAGGGCGCCGGCCCCATATAAAGAGGGTGGTGGGTTCAAACCCAGCCCCGGCCAAACTGCAACAACAACAAAAATAACCAGATGTTGTGGCAAGTGTCTAGAGTCCCAGCTACTTGGGAGGCTGAGGCAAAAGAATCACTTGAGCCCAAGAGTTTGAGGTTGCTGTGAGCTATGACCCATGGCACTCTACCCAGGTGACAAAGTGAGACTGTTTTGAAAAGAAAAGAAAAGAAATGCAATCTGGCTTCCACTAGTAGGACACGTCCCCTTTTCAAACACATCCACATGGAACAGCCATGGGGAGAGTGTCCTGTCAACATGAGTGACGGGAATCAGTCGGACAGGGCTCGGGGCTGCCGAGTCGTTTGCTTCACGTCCTCATCACTGCACTTATGTAAAGTCTCCAGCCGTTGGTTCAGTGCCCAGCTGCCCAACAAGCAATGCAGAAGAGGCCTAGACAGGATTTCTCCAGCAGTGGAGAAAATGTCCCCAGGCAGGAACTTTGCTTTCCATCCTAAAGATGGGGCTCCCAGAAGCCATCTGGGAAGCCTATAGCTTCCTCTCAGGCTTTGTGCTGAAAATGCCGGTGGTGAGCACCACACCCCCCACACCATCCCAGCGCACTGCTCTTTGAGTTGATCAGCAGTGACATCTTCTGGGATGAGTGGAGAGCACTTCCTGAAGTTGGGCAGAGCCTTGTCCTTGAGCTTGAAGGACATTGGAAGGTTGTGGCACCACTCACAGATACCTTGATTTTATCTCCTGCTGTTCCGTCATAGTTTTTTCAATGAGGGAAGTTTGTCCCCAACCCAGGACGAAAGCTCTAGCCAACTCTTGACATTTCCACTACTCCAAAGTAATCAGAAGCACTTTAGTCTCCATAGTGGCAAAACACGAGTCTGCAAGTGCTACTTAGAATGGCCAGTCCTGGCTGGGTGTGGTGGCTCACGCCTGTGATCCTAGCACCCTGGGAGGCCAGGGCGAGTGGATTGTTCAAAATTAGGAGTTCGAGACCAGCCTGAGCAAGACCAGTAAGACCCTGTCTCTACTCAAAATAGAAAAATTAGCCTGGTGTGGTGACACACACTTGTAGTCCCAGCTACTTGAGAGGCTTGAGCCCAGAACTTGAGGCTACTGTGAGCTGTGATACCATGGTGCTCTAGCTGGGGGCAACAGAGTGAAACTCTGTCCCAGAAAAAAAAAAAAAAAGAACAGCTAGTCCCGTGTGACTAGCTTCTAACTCCCCTCAGAGATGCGGCCGTTCCGCTGGTGGCGAAGGTGCTGGGGCGCTAGGTGAGACAAGAAGGTCCTTTCTGGGCTGGCACTGATGTGAGCTGCTTCCCACGGCCTAGAGAGATTTCCAGACTCTCACGGGGACCTGATTTGAATTCTCCCAGACTCTTTGCCCCTACCCACTACCCATCTCCAGCTGTCCTGCCCTGGAGATTCTCCTCCTGCACTGGACTCTGGCAGACACATCCTCTCTCCGTGGCCCCTGGGATCTGAAGATCTAGTTCTAGCCTCACCTCTGCTGAGGGTGGCTCGCTCCAGCTTGAGGCCTGTTAGAATGATCTAGCCTGTGCTCACATCATTTCCACGGGAAACATGTTGGCAAGCAAACCCGGGGCACATATACTGCTCACAGGGCTACAGCGACGTGCCTTGCCTCTGACCCAGAACGGGACTAGGGATGTCTCCCATCCTCTGGTGTTCCCTGCTGGAGCCCTGACCACAGTCTGCCAGGTCCCTAACCAGAGGGACACATCCCGTGTCTCCACATGCTGCCTGGAATCTCAGTAAGTCTGAGATTGGAAGTGGCCACGGAACCAATCCCTAAGCCACTCTCTCCAGTGACATCCACCCTTCCAGCTCTCCACACCCTCCTCCGGGGGCCAGGGAGGGTGGATGACTTGACCACACAGATGTTAATTTGGCATCTTGCTTAGGCACATCCAATTTTTTATATCTTGGTGTTCCAGTGAAACTTCCCGCAGGCATGGTATGGCTGCCCCACTGTGCCGTCCCGCCTTGCTGGAGAAGATGGCGTCTTTGTGGTTTCATGTGAAATGCTCCCCCAGGACACAGAGAGGGGGCTGGTGATGTGATGGCCAGCTCCACCCACCCTTCCTCCTTGAGTTTGTCTGAGCACCTCCCTTTCTGGGGCCAAAGGATATCAGAGATATCACAGCCTCCGATTTCTGACTCACAGCAAAGCGCGGAGATTGCAGCTCTGCACAGCGCGAGAATGCAGGTCAACTCACACCCAGTGCCATAGCAGTGACATCGTCTGGGAATGTCTCTTCTTGTGCTCTGTCTCCAGGACTCTGTGGCCATTTAGCTGGACTTGCTGTCACTCTGAGCCTTTCTTTCATTTCCATAACCTTGTCAAAAGTCAAACCAAATCTATGCTCAAAGCTATGCCCCTTGGACAGATGGGCCAACGCTCGCTCAGTGCTGTGGTCACATGATAAGGGGCTGTTACCACTGGACCTCATGGGCAACAAATGCTGGCTGGGGGTGGGGTCACCCAGAGGGTGTCCATGCTGACCAGCTGGTGAGCCCTCCTACCTCCACCGCAGCAGCCCTAGCACAGCCAATGGACTACTATTTATAAGGCAGCCTAGGGGCCGTCTGGTGACTCGGAGAACCTTCCTTCCCCACACTCTCCTTGCTGGCCTGAGCTGGCACGCAGTGGTGACTTGACATTTCTGTTTTAGGTGCAGACATTCATTGTAGGTCAGGGAGATAAGACTGATGACCCCACCAGCACCTTGTAGGCATTTCTTACAGTGGCCTCTCTCGGCCACTTGTCTTATAAACTCACTTTCTGGACAGTTCTGTCCGTTGTCCCATGGCAGTATCCTGGGTGTTTCAATAGGCAGAAACTGGTGTTCTAGGTATTAAAGCTTATTGAGTTTGGTACTATTGATGTGGTCAGGAACTTTCTAAGTTCTTTTTGTTTGTGGTACATCGTGGCTTCCTAAACAGGAGCCCAAGGCACCCCACAAGCTGCTCACCTGCACTGCTGGCCTCCCCGCCACTGGGTCACACCTGTTCTAGGCATGCCACTAAAGGGGTTTGCCTAGTAGTTTGGATAAAGAAACTCAACAGTTGAGGGCACCTGCCATATTCCAAGCGCTGAACACGTTCACACAAATTCTCTTATTAACCCTCACCATCCTCCTACGAGGCAAATCAGTCTCATCGCTTTGGGGTTCTAGATGGGGAAACAGAGGCTCAGAGAGATCAAATGCTTGACGACGCCTGGACGAGACCCCGTCTGCCTGACTCCAACACCCCGGTGTAGTCGTTCCCTGAACCTCCTACCCTCCTGGTGTGCTGGCTGAGGTTGGGGATGCAGCCACTGCTCAGACTCAGCCCCCTTGCCTCTCCGACCTCACCCATATTGTGCGTCTTTGTTGAGTGAGGCATTCAGGACCTCAGGCCCACAGTGGAGGAGGCCTTGCCAGCTAGATCACAGCCGCTCTTGCATGTGAGTGTTCTATGTTTTGTTTAGTGAACTGGAATTGTCAACATCCTCAGCAGCGACATGTGCAGAGAAGCCAGAGCTGGTATCCTTGGGATGTGCCTTTCCTGAATGTTCTAGGAAAGTACCAGAAAATGTAGAGAGCTTTGTTTCTAGAAATCAAATAACCGTCTTTGCTTTTTCTTTCTGCATTTGCTGACACGTAAATCAGCTGAAGAAGCAGGCATTGGAGACACCCCCAGCCTGGAAGACCAAGCTGCTGGACACGTGACCCAAGGTCAGTGGGCTAGAACTGCCTGCCAGGACCTGAGGATTGGGTGGAGGGACCTGGGAACAGATGGGTGGGCTCCACCCTGAAAAGAAAAAAAGGAACCTGGGCCCTGATTCATGAGTCTAGGAAATTTTGGAGAGTTGGTTCTTATCAAAGGTGAATTATTCACATATAGACATGAGTGTTTTTTTATCTAACATCATTTTTGATGTAATTCCTAAGGTGTTTACTGTCCTGAAAGAAGCTGGCCTTGTCCCGCCTGGGCATTGAGAATGATGTCCAACAGAAACTCAGATATAAGGGCCGATTCTCCCTGCAGGTCGTCCCCTGGAAAGTCTGAGAACAAAGCCTCAGCTGTGTCACCCCCACACTGTTGCTTTTCTTTGCAAACTTCAAACCTCATTATGATTTTCTTCTCAGGAACCAAACCGCTGTGTTCAAGAGAGGTAGCTTTCTGTGATCATTTATCAGAAATATTTTGAGAATTTAAAAATTCCTAATTTTAGGTAATGGAGACCTCTGACAGAGATTAAATGTGGTCTGGGTTTGTTTTCTATCATTTGCCAGATAAATGAACTTGAGTCTCCTCTATAAGGTAGAAACTTGCAGACTGCAAAAGAGCTGGGAAGACGCTATTCTTTCTTCCAGAAAGTGATGTGGGATTTGTCCACTGTTTAGCACTGCCACTGGTGCTGCCTGGCTTTAGCAGACTTTGCCCGGTGGAGGATATTTCAAGTCCTAACTACGCATTCCTGTCAAAGGGGTCACAGCCCATAGGGAGCTAGTGTTTCTCTTCTCATGTGGCTTGGAAAGCTGTTTTCATTGTTAGACTGACAAACTGTTAGCAATGACAATCCATCTGTAAATGGGACCTTCGTCTATGCATGAAATAACTAGAATCCTGGCTTCTATCTCTCTTAGGCCAGACTTTTCAGCTTAGGTAAAAGTAGAGACTTTTTATAAAGCATGACCTCTAGAAATCATCATTTATTTTCGTCAAAAGTGAATATGAGTGTTTTCTACAGCTTTTTAGTGAAGGCTGTGTTTGCATGTCCCCAGAGCATATTCCATGCAACAAAAGAGTTCAGGTCACCACCTTTACTTTGGTGCTCACTGAATTTTTAATTTTCTGACAGCAGCCTGGAATCAGAGAAGTGTAATGTACCTCAGATAGAAAGAGGTGTTTCAGGATGGAACTGCAATATGGTGAGAGTGAGATATGGGAAGGCCTTACCCACGCCTGGCAGACAAGGAGGGGTGGGCCTTTTTTCTGAAAGTGTCCGGGACCAGGCCTCTCCCGAAGAGGGTGTCAGGGGACAGCTTATCTGGATTAGCCTGTTTGCCCAGATGCGTGTTTACCTGGGCCTCCCCCGCCCCCAGTGATTGCTGTTAAATATTTACTCAGCACTTCAGAGTGTCCTGGGAACTGATAGAACATTCTCCCAGCCTGACTCCTCCCTCCAGGAGTTTAACTTGCACTGCGTTACGTTGCTTGGTGATCACACCACAGGCACTGTACAATTCTGTATTGGTGGCTTTTTGAGATGCATTTACCATTTATATTTGGGGCCCTGTCTCTCTTTTAATAGGGTCTCTTAAAGTCTGTAGTCCCTAAGAGTACTGTAACATCTGAGTCAAGAGCAGTTTCTAGAGAGCCCTGGAAGGAAAGCTTTTCCAGGAGGCAGTGGAGACCTGGCCTGTGTTTTCTCTGGTCAGCACTAGAGCTCAGGCTCAGGGCCGTCTCGGGGGCCTATGTTTGTTTCCTATATCTCTGTCATCTGGCCTGTTCTTCCCGGAGGTTAATCAAGGGCTCCAATAAGGCCCTTGCAGACCCTGTAAGAAGCAGAAGTTGGTCCATTTTCTCGATGCCAATTGATCCAGGCAGGATTCATTTATTGGTCACCTGCTATGTGGCAGCTGCTGTGGTTGACTCAGGAACATGAATTAAACGTGGCCCTGAGCTTGGCCGGGCGCAAGGTGAAAGTCAGCCTGATTAGGCTGGCAGGAGTGGGCTGGCCCACGCGGCCCCTGTGCGTGTCCATGACTGCGCTCAGTCGCCTTCCTCCCTCACCCCCATCTAAATCTCTTCCTCTTCCCAGCCCCTGAATCCTTTGGGGTTACACGTTTTATTTGAAGGAGAGCTGGTGATTCTGTTGGCACTTGGCAGGATGTTGAAAGAGTTGGGAATTATAAAAAAAGGCGGGGTTGTCAAATAGTATAATTCTCCCATGCTGAATTCACAGATACATACTTTAAAGAGGGGTTCACATAAATATCACATTAATGGATCAGGAAAAAATGAAGTGTGCCCTTGATCAACTGCATTGGTGTGCAGCAAGTTGAGTGGCCAGGGCACAGCAGTGGTCCCCGAGGGCTGTCACTGTCTTTGCCACACAGAGCCTTTTCTTGCCACAGTGGCACCCCATACTGAAGGCCTGGGCAGTGACTGATCTGAATGGTGCTTCTGTCCTAGGAATCTCATGACAGTTCTATTAGTGAAGTCTTGATCCTGGATGATCATAATTTTGGATTTTCCAAATCTATCAAAGAATAGGTTTGAGGCTGGGTCTGTTTCTGGGCACCTGTTGGTTTCATGTACCAAAAAAAGAAGCAGTGAAAGAGAGGGAGAGAAAAGGAGAGGCTTGCTACCCCCAAGCCAGGTCCCATCTAGAAGCCAGAATCTTCTGGAGACTCACATTCCCTGGAAAGGGGGAATCTTCTGTAGCACTGGTGGGTTAAACCGGGGCATCCCCAGACATGCTGGCACACTCTGCCCAACCAGAGCCTGTCGACAGAGGAATAATGCCAGTCCTAGAAGGTCTCCAGGTCCAAGCCCCCACTTCACAGATGAGGACACTGAGGCCCACGAGGGGAGGTGCTTGCTCACGGTTACCCAGAGCAAGCACCTCCCCTCCAGAGAGCTGGAGTCACACAAAGCAAGAGAGCTTCCATTCCAAGGAAGCAGCGGCAGTGATGCAAGCCCAGGGCTGTGCTCTAGCTCTTTGTCAAGGGGACTCAAGATGCCCAATAAGCGTCCTCACGTCCCCAATGGTGTTCCCTCTCTCAAACCACTAATTCGCCCTTGCTAACTTTTCACTGCTGCCTCTTCAAATCAGAGGAGTGGAGAGTTCCCGGCCAGCAGAGTGAGGCAGCTGAGAGGCCCCCGGCCAAACAGCTGAGCCCTCAGGCCCAGACCGGACACGGCGGAGAAGCTTCTGGGGTCTCAGTGCCGCCTCTCGGGGAAAAGCAGCCAGAAGCTCCCATGCTGGCAACCACTCGCTTTTCTCAGCAGCACCCCCTTTGCCCAGTGTCTCCCCAAGCAGGAGGCCCTCAGGAGCACCCCCAGCTGTGGGAACCAGAAGGTGGGGACCAGGCCAAGAAGGGTCTGGCCTTTCCCAAGCTCCTCTCCCCCAAGTGTCTCCACATGGAGCCTGAGAATGTCAGAGTTCCCCAGGAAGGTGTCCTTGGGGAGCCAGGACGCCATGGAGATGAGGCCTTGGGCACGGGGATGCCAGGCACGCAGTTGTCCACCATGCCCAAGGCTGCCCCACTGCCTGAGGGCCCCAGAGAGGCCACACACCAGCCTTCAGGGACACGATCGAAGGACGCAGAGGGGAGCCAGCAGCACCTGGGAGACCTGCGTCAGGAGGGGTCACTTCTGAAGGGGCCCGGAGGCAAAGAGAGGATGGGGGGTGCGGAGGAGGAGGACGAAGACCGCGACGTGGACGAGTCCTGGCCCCAGGTCTCCCCTACCCAAGGCCGGCCACCCTTCCACTCAGCCTCCGGAGAAGCTGCTAGTGTCCTAGGGTTCCCAGCCGAGGGTGCCATCCCCTTCCCCGTCGACTTCCTCTCCCAAGTTTCTGCAGAGACCCCGACCTCAGAGCTCGACAGGCCTCTTGTAGGGCCGGCAGAGGAAGGGCACGACGCACCCCCCGAGTTCACGTTCCATGTGGAAATCAAACCCAGCGTGCAGAAGGAGCAGGCGCGTTCAGAGTTGGACTCGGAAAGGGCCACGCTTCCAGGGGCCCCTCAAGAGGAGCCACAGGCCCAGGGCCCCTCTTTGGGAGAGGGTACAAAAGAGGCTGACCTTCCAGAACCACCTGAAAAGCGTCCTGCAGCTGTCCTGCAGGGGAAGCCGGTCAGCCGTGTCCCCCAGCTCAAAGGTCTGTGTCTGAGCTTTCTTGCCCCTTCCCTGGGGACCTCTTGTGCCACGCAGGCTGTGGGCACTGCCGCTGAGCTTCCTCCTGACTCCTGCCGCTTCCCAGGTTCTGAGGAGGCCACTAAACCGACACCTGGGCACGCTGCTCTCTCCCTCGGCCGCCCCCTGTGCTCAGACTCTGGCAGCACAGGCCCCCTCACGCTTGCTGGCCACTTTGCATGTCACCAGCACCCCCACCCGGTGCTCCCTGCCCTGTTCAGTCCTCCAGCCACTCAGTTTGTCCTCAACAGCCCGTCAGCCCACAGGAGGTTGGTAGGCACTCCACAGAGACGGTAACAGTTGCCCCTGTTGTTGAGTGTTTATTATGTGCCTTAAATTCATTGTCTAGAACCTTCCCAACCCCCGAAGCAGGCATAATTAGCCCCACTCTGCAGACGAGGAAGCTGATGCTCAGAGAGATAAAATAACTAAGTGACTAAGCTGGGTTCAGAATCGAGGAAGGTCCGCTGTGAGAGGCCCCCGCACACACACCCCACAGTGCCTTCCAGAAGGTGCTGGCATGTGCGCTCCCAGCACAGAGATGCAGCGGGCACATGCAGAAAGTGAGGTACACAGTGTCTGGAGGGGATTAACAGCCTGCACTGAGCCATTGGCCCAGCATCCCTGCCCTGCCTAGTGGCAAGAGAGAGACTCTGAGCAGAAACAAAATCCCTAGTCCAAAATGCCTCTCCCTGAGCAGAGAACGACGGGGTCCCTCTCATAAAATGGTTTATGTCTGGTTTATATCCCAGGGGAGGCCTCACAGCAATAAGGCAGGCTCATTGGTAGGTGTAGGACCCTTAGCATTTTAGAATTATTCATTGTGCCCAGAAATTGATGCTACTTAAACTCAACGGTTGCAAACATCAGTTAAATTGTGATTAGATTCTACATATAGAGAAAACTTTGGAATGTAAATATAAAGGAACCTGTGTTTAGGGCAGGAAAAAAAATCCTGAATCCTATTTTAAATTCCAAAACATTATGGGACAAATAACTGTGACTTGAGAGTTTGCTACAATGTTTCCTGAAATGATGTTTTATTGACTACTAGTCCACCAGATGTTAATGGGTGTGTCCAGGAGGGAAAAAAGAGTTCCACTGCCTAATAAGTTTCGGGAAACAGGCTAACCAAAGTTTAGGTTTTGCTGCTGCAGGACATGTCAGAGCCTTTAATGCACATTGTGACCCTCTACAAAGGTAACATGGAGTGCATTTCCCAAATTTATTTGATCTAGGCCAGGTGTGGTAGCTCACGCCTATAATTGTAGAATTCTGGAAGGCGGAGGCAGGTAGATCTTTTGAGCTCACGAGTTCGAGACCAGTCTGAGCAAGAGTGACACCCTGTCTCTATTAAAAATGAAAAACTGAGGCAAGAGGATTGCTTGAGCCCAAGAGTTTGAGGTTGCTGTGAACTATGATGCCATGGCACTCTACCAAGGGCAGCAAAGTGAGATTCTGTCTCCAAAAAACAAACAAACCAACCAAATTTACTTGATCCACCCTGCCAACATCCCCTGAAAGAGGGATTGTTCAATGCAACCCCAGCTTGGGAAATGATGACGTAATAGATGCTTTTGTCATGGCACGGATGATGCTGGTTGATTTGGGCAAAGGAAGGAATATGTGAGTCAGGTCCACCTGGGGCTCTTATTAAAATGCAGATTTCTGGTGCCAATGAGGCTTATGACCCTGTTATGGGGGAGGCCCAGGAGTCTGTAGTTTAGCAACCTCTCCAGGTGATCAGCTGCACAGTAAAGTTGGGAAACCTCAGGGCTAGATCGTCAGTGTTGGTCTCTGTAGAAATCCAGTCTCCAGTAGCCAGTGAGAAGCTCCAAAGAGTCGCATGTCTAGAAACATGGACGGATCCTGGGGAAACGGGACAGGGGAACTATGATAATGAAACCAAAGAAAAGAGAATCTGTAATCAGGACGAGGATGCGTGGGAGGTAATGCCGGCAAACAGCTCAGAGGACTGGGGCGTGGCTTCCTAAACACAAAAGCCAGTGGTATACGGTGTCAGAAGGTAACTAGTGTGTAGCTAATTTGGAGAAGCAGCAGGGACAGTCCCCTTTGGAGGCTTGTGGGTTAGAGGCTAGCACAGGCCTGGCTGGTCTCATCTGGGAGCAGCTGGGACTGGTGACCGATGCCCTTTTGGTGAGGGGTAGGCTCTGAGGGTATGACCCGCACCTGGGGGACAAAGACATCCCTACCAGGCTGTCTCCTATTCTTGGGACAGGCGACTAGGAAAGAGGTGGATGGTTAGCATAAGATGGCCAGGAAGGTGGGCATTGGGACTCCTGGTAGACTGGCCACATGTAGCAGGGAGTCAGAGGGGGTTCCAGTCAGTCCCCGAAGCCAAGATGGTGAGCAAGAACCTCACAGGAGGTGGCGCCCGTTGCTCATTGGGTAGGGTGCCGGGCATATATACCCAGGATGGCGTGTTCGAACCCAGCCTGGGCCAGCTAACTGCAACAAAAAAATAGCTGGGCATTGTGGCGGGCATCTGTGGTCCCACTACTCAGGAGGCTGAGGCAAGACAGTCGCCTAAGCCCAGGAATTGGAGGTTGCTGTGAGCTGTGTGACACCACGGCACTCTACTAGGGCCATAAAGTGAGACTCTGTCTCTACAAAAAGAATTTTAAAAATCCCCGTGCTGTAGCGGGTGCCTGTAGTCCCAGGTACTTGAGAGGCTGAGGCAAGCACTTAAGCCCAAGACTTCGAGGTTGCTGTGAGCTGTGACGCCGCAACACTCTACTGAGGGCAGCACAGTGAGACTCTGTCTCAAAAAAAAAAAAAAAAAGGAACCTCACTCAACGGGCTAAGGTGCCAGCCACGTACACCTGAGCTGGCGGGTTCGAATCCAGCCCCCGGGCCCGCCAAACAACAATGACGGCTACAACCAAAATGGCCGGGCGTTGTGGCGGGCACCTGTAGTCCCAGCGACTTGGGAGGCAGAGGCAAGAGACTCGCTTGAGCCCAGGAATTGGAGGTTGCTGTGAGCTGTGATGCCATAGCACTCTACTCAGGGTGACAGCTTGAGGCTCTGTCTCAAAAAAAAATAAATAAATAAAAATCAAGTAAGTGATGGAACCCGGTGAACTTCAGCCTGGGTGAGGGAGCCCAGCCCAGCCCTGCTGGGGCTGTGAGAGATGGGATGCCTCCTCCAGGACAGCACTTGGCTGGACGAGGCCATTCCAGTGACATCGTGCTCTAGTGCTATGGGGCCTAGGGGCACTGCTGTGAGGACAAGAAGGTGAGGGCTGGGCAGCAGAGGCCTGAGTGACCAGACCCCACCCCAACCGTGGGGCCCCTAGACCACAGCATGCTCTCCTGGTCCAGCCGTCCAGGAGTCTGTGCCTACTGGTGGCCAGTCCAGTGCCCAGCCTGTAGGATTGGGCATACTCCTCACACCAAAAGACTGCTGCTCTTCAGACTAGGCAGGTGGCTTCGGGACTGTGTGCTGGCTCTGTGTGCATGCCCAGCGAATGGCCACATTTAGAGACAGCATTGCAGATGAAATACTGAGCAGAGGCTGCCCCCTGGTGGAAGATGCTCAGATCACCCAGCAGCCGCCCTGCTCACATGTGCGGATGGGTCCCAGGGTTCCAGAGGACCTGAAAGTCCCCTGCCCTGACAGCCAAGACACAGGAACAGGTGCCTGGCGATAGGAATTATAAGTTGAAATGACAGTATTTTGGATATATTGGGTAAATATATTATTAAAGATAATTTCACTTCTTGCTTTGTACTTTTTCATGTAGGTCCCAGAATTCTTTTTCTTTTCAGTCTCGCTCTGTTGCGCAGACTGGCGTGCAGAGGCACAATCATAGTTCACTGCAATCTTGAACTTATGTCCTCAAGAGAGCCTCCTCCTTCAGCCTCCTGAGTAGCTGGGACCATAGGCATGCGTCACCACATCTGGCTAATTAAGAAAAAATTTTTTTGTAGAGACAGGGGTCTCACTATATTGCTTAGGCTGGTTTTGAAGTCCTGGCCTAAAGTGATTGTCCCAATTTGACTCCTCAAAGTGACAGGTTTATAGTCATGAGCCACCAAGCCCAGCCTAGAAAATATTAAATAAATATGCAGCTCATATTTATTTCCAGAGAGCTGTTAGGAAGATTTATTTAGTGAGATGGCATCTGGCGATCTGTGAACCCTGATCCATGGCAGCCCTTGTCTGTCATTATTAATAATAATGTTAATATTAAAATGCCTGCTGAAAGAAGAAATGTCCTTGAAACTTTGTTTTATCTGATAAGTTCATAGTAATTTTGCATTCTATTCCACAACCTACCTCTGCTTCTTTTTCTGATTTTTTTCTTTTATACAATGTGTGGATCAAAGTCACCAGCTAAGGAAGGTGGCCATTGTGCTTCTGAGTGCCTGGGATGCGGGGCAGAGCTTGTCCCTGGGAGAGCAGGAGGGCCTGGTGTTGGCCTCTTCCCTGGGTATACCTCCGGTGCCAGAGGCCTCCTCCTTTGACTTCCATGGCTCTGTGTAGGGGCGCCACTTGTGTCCACCCTGACCAGCTAGGAGAAGGGAGCCCAAGAGCCTAGCTCCAGCCCCTGTGATTATATAAGAGACAGAATTCTATATGGCTGCTGTCGTTCCCTGGGGAGGGGCTCAGAGAAAAGTAACTTTCCTCAGGCAACAGCAAGTGATAGAGCATGGCCAGGTGAATTCTGAACTGCCTACAGGGGTTGGGGCTGCAGACGAGCCACAGCGGGTCCTTCTAGAAGCCAAGGAGGCTAAGGTCAGCAAGGATTGGGGGGAATAGAGAGAGAAACCAGGGGAGGTCTCAGAGGAGGTGGTGCCAAGGCTGTCCTAAAGGTTGGGATTAAAAGATCCTCTTCCTGTCCCCAGTGGCCAACCCATGCCCCATTCTGTCACTCAGACTCAGAAGCAAATGCCAGTCAGGAGAGGAGTTTGGCCACACAGGGAGGCCTGCCACTGAGAATCTCCCCCACCAGAAGGAGTTCAAGCCACAGTTCCTCCACATGATAGGCTCATCCCCTGCCATCATGTTAGGTATTGGGGAGAGGGGGTGCCACCGCTGTCAACTTGTTTGCGAAGAAACTGAAGCTGGGGGCTCTCCTCCCATGAGACCATAGAGTTGCTGGGGGCTGAGCCGGGGCTAGAGGAGGAGTCTTGGACTCTGTGTCCAGTGCTCGTTGCCCAAACCCACTGTTCAGATGCTCTGTGTCATTGCACAGAGGAATTGTGAGCAGCCAAGCTTGGTAACAACAGCTCTAAGAACATGCCAGACTCAGGACTGAGGGCTGCAGGGTTGGCAGAGACCGTGGGCTGCAGGGACACAGGCCTGCACAGAGAATGCCCTTCTGTGGCACTTGGGCTGCCTCTTGCCCACTGAGCTTGCTCCACAGTGACAGAGGTGGCCCCTGAGAAAGGAGCCCAAGAGCGAATTACAGGAAGCCAGAGGGTGAGCCTCCTGGCCGAAACCCAAGGGCTGTGCTGCTGGCTCTGCTGGGGCCTGGAATGCTGGGCCAAGCTAGGGGCACTGGGGGGATGCTTATCCCCTATACCTAGAGGCCTGGCTGCTGGGTTTAGCCCCATGGACCTGGTGGGAATGCCCCACAACACTGGGCACCTGGCACAGGGTGTGCACCTGTGACCTGCTGCAGGGAGGAGCCATGGGGCAGGAGTGGCCAAAGTCTGGGACACTGGGCACGTGCAAGTGAGTGGGGATAGGGCACAAGGCATCGTTGGGGGTGGCCTCAGCCTGTGCCTCCTTCACAGAGCACTTAGACTGGAGGACCTGTGCCTGTCTACCTCTCAGCCCACCCCCTCCCTCTGGAGTCTGTTGCTGAGGGGCTAGAGGTCTAATCTCAGCGCTGCAGAAACTGGAGGGCCCCAGAAGGATCCATGTGAGAGCACAAAGCAAGCTCGGGCAGCCAGAGCTGTCAGTGGTGCAGAGCCAGAGGGGCAGAGCCACCGGCCAGCACCAAGGCCTCCAGCCATGTAGGGAACCCCTGCAGATGGCTTCATGGAGCACTGAAGAAAGGGAGAGACCCAAACCCCAGTGGCTTCTCCCGAGCCTGGCCAGAGACCCTTCATGAAACACCCAGCCCACTCACCCTTTGGCTGAGCCTCAACCAGGAAAGGCAAGTCCAGGCCAGCCCTTCCAGACTGAGGAAGTATAAGGAGTAGAGAGCGGAGGGGCTGAGGTCCTTGTCCTGCTTTCTCCACCTTGGGGTGGGGAGGGTGCAGGAATCCAGATGTTTCCAGGGCAGTTCCAGAACCTCAGCCAAGAGCCAGGGGTCACGGCTCCAAGAAGACTTCTAGGGGGTCTCCAGCCACATCGTGCCTGCACAGGACCCAGCAGTGGCTGTGAGTGCCGGCAAATAGCAGCCAAGACCAGATCTGCCACCACGGACCCAGCCCGACAGAGCCCCACAGCAGGCCCTATCACGTGCACCCGAGAGCCTTTCCCCTATCACCGCACAGCAGACGGCATCGTGGGGAGGCCCATGGGGAAGCACCAAACCTTCACTGGCAGAGATGGGGTCAGCCTGCAAAGAAATGGGCAGGCAGGGAGCGGTTGCAGCTCCACATTTGGGCTAAACTTGTGTTTCTCCCTGTTCCCCAGAGAGGTGAAGCGGGGGTACTGGAAGTAAAGAAGTCACACATCCACTGTGTGTCTGGGTGGTCTCGTGTCCAGCCGTGATTACACAATAGAGTGCCTCCCTTGCACCAACAGGTCCTAGAGGTGCCCGGCCAGAGCCTGCCCTCCTTCCACGGCCCTCCCAAGCAGTTGAGTGAGCAGCCAAACCACAGCAGAGTGCTGAAGAGAAATGAGAGCCAGCAGCTCAGCTCCAGGGGAGGCTTCTACAGGGCAGTGACCCCGGTTCTTCTCTGGACACTGATGGGGGACCAGGGAGGGGCCTGAGGTGGGATTGGGAGGCTCCCCCCGACCCTGACCCCTAACTCTCTGTAGCACAAGGAGGGCCCTGGACACCAGCACTCTGACCTTGGCAGTGCATTCTGTCTGCACTTTGGTTGGCATCCTGGGCAATCATGTTGGCCAACCTGCCTGAGTTCAGAGCTGGGGGACAACATAAATGAGGGAAGCAGGCCAGGTGGCTCCAACAATGGGGGAAAGATTGTGGCCTGGAAGATGCCTGCCCAGCCCCTGGCACTCACATCGTTCCCTGGGAGAGGCCAGCATCAGTCTCAGTGTTTGGCACTGCATTGGGCCTTCCTGTGGCCCAGTCAGCTTCCCCAGTGATGTCCAACCAAGGTCCTTGTGGCGTGTTGGGATAGCACTCCAGGGGTCTGCAGAAAGCCTGGGCAAAGGGACTCCCCTGGGAAGCAGCTGTCCTCTGCTTTGCAGACAGACTGCCAAAACTTCCTGAGGTCTGTCTTGAGCCCATTGGCCAGAAGCCTTGAGGGCCTCAGAAAAAGTCCACACTTCTGAGCTCTCTCTGTGAAGTAGCCCACCGCTCTGACTTACCTCATCCCTGCAACTGCACCTACCCCACCTTTCCAGACCAGGCCATCCCAGCACCACCTTGGATGGATCCGCCAAGTAGAGTTGCCAGAGCGTCAGCCTCTGGTAACCTGTGCATGTTCCAGTTCCTGTAGGGACGCAGGATGGGAGGGCCTGCAGACATGGACCCAACACCTCACTGGGTCATCTTGCACCAGGGCTTCTTTTTGGTTATGTTCTTGAGCTCTGTCCCTAGGGAGGATTACTGTGTCACCAAGTTAGAAATGACATCTGTAAGTTGCTTGGGACACTAGAGCTCACAGGCCACTGCCTTGGACCTCATCACCATCGTGGTTGATGAGGAACTGGAAGCTGAAGGCAGGTGTGTTAAGCCCCCTTGCATGCTGACCAGACAACCCTATGTGCCACATAGGCACGTGAGCCCCACAAGACAGGCCGTGGCTCATGGACACACTTGAGGCAAGGTCTTTTTGGCTGCCTGGAGGGCTCCTTCCCCTGGCTGGAGAGGGTTTCCTGAAAGCCTGAGATTTTCCTCTCTCTTCCCTTCCTCTGGACTCTCTGCCAGTCTGGTCAGCATTCTCAGAGCACATGGCTTGCACTCACCCAGGACATGAGGCTGGCTTTCAGCTATACGTCCTTTCTGCCAATTCCCCACTTTTCCCTGGTCAACAGCCTGAGGTCCAAGGTGGCCTAAAGCTGGGCCTGCGTCCTCCCTCCCAGCCTCATTCAGTGTTGCTGCTGACTTCCCTAACACAGGGCCAGGATACTAGAACAGGGTACTGAACTCAGAAAGCACTGTGCACTTAGACCTGGAGCCAGTGCACGTTTGATCAGAGAGCGGGATGCCCATAAAATCAGTGACTCTGGTTGCTCCAAGACACTGAGAGATCTACAGTTCTTCCAGACTCGCCTCACCACCAGGAGCACACACACCCAGTGAGCCCTGGAGTGCCTGAAAGGAGAGACCATAGTGCCCAAAGCTTCTGTCCTCATCACTCTCTGGCAAACAACTACCAAGGAGGTGCCTCACCCACGGGAAGCAACACAGCCTCTGTGCTATGGGGACCTGCAGTCTGCCTGGCTCTTAGTCTTGGGTCACAGACTGTCCCTGGGCATTTAGCTGGCACTGTCCTGCCACTGGCTGGGTTTCTCTTGGGGGATCTTAACTCTTTAAAAGCTGAATTTGACTGATTGTAAACCTATATTAGCGTAAGCTTTTGTTTTTGTACTTACTTGTTTTTAAAGTGGAGATGTAGATGAAAACATATTCCTAGGATGGATTTTGAGAAAATGAAGTTACTATACAACCACTCTCCCCCCAGAAGCGGCCCATGCACGACCTGTGCAGAGATGATTGGGATGAGGGCACAAGTCCCTGGGCTGGAGGCCTCAATGGCCAGCAGCACTTCAACGAGTGCCCTTGAAGGTTTGAGGAAAGTGACTTAGCGTCAGAACCCCTGGGTTCTTGGTAACAGTGTAGCCTCCACAAATCATTACAGCCTGGGTCTCAGCTTCCTCCTTGGGAAAATGGTACCAATAATCCATTCCATTCCTTCTGGTTTAGCCCGTGGCTTTAAAATAACCTTTCACAAAATCCCAGAGGTCCCACCGGTATGAGTTGTCCTTCTCTGAGAAGTCCTATATCTAGTTCCAAGTCAGCTTTCTGCTTGGAGTTGACATTGGTGGGCAGGGGCTGTGGGACTCAGATGTGTAGCTGAGGCCAGGCTGAGTGGCTACAGGGAAGGAATGACCCTTGAAAGGCCAGCTAAAAGACACTCAAACACATTTGCCTGGGGCCAGGCCTGAGACAGGATGCCAAGCCTTGTCCAAAAACCAGGACACCCTACCCAGCCCCCTTCCCAATGCACTGCCAGGGCTCTGGCCTTTGGGAGATGTTTCTGGAATGTTTTAGAACCAAAACATTTTCCAACTAAATCTTTTAAAAGCCCAGACCATTTTCAAAGCCAATCTACTTTTAAACCAAACACTCTGAAATCCACTTTGCCAATCTGTGCCCCAAAGTTTTCTGGAAACCTATTAGAAGCAGACACTCTGGAAGAAAACCAATTGAAATGGCAAAGCTATTTCATCCAGATCGTTTTATAAGGCCCCAATTTTTTGTAAACTTCTTTGAAGTAAAAAGCAGTTTCATCAAAGCTGAGTTTCCACTAGAATTTTCCTGGGAAGAAACCCAGCTGATGGAAACAGGCTCACAGAAGCATCAGCTTGCCCTGCAGGGACACGCATCAAAATGTAGAGGCGTCTGGGTTTCTTTCACACATGCTCTGCCGCGCCAAGAAAACCCATTCCAAAGCCACGTGTCAGAATCCCCATCTTGATTGGGCTGCTTTCTGACAGTATAGTTTCTTTCTGGTTTCCAAGTGGGCTCATTTAGCTCCGGTGCTGGCTGAGGGACCAGAGGGCAAGGGTGGGAGGTCAGGAACAAGGTGGGGACAGCACAGAGATTCAGACTTTGAAATCCTAGCCCCCCTAAGGTTTGCCAGTGTTGTCCTCACAAGGAAGGACCCTGGCACAGGGCTATGTCCTGGATCTGGAGTGTGTTGTCAGCTCTCTCCCCCTGCCATCCTGGGGCCTGGCGTAGACACATAGGAACTGTGAAGAGTGAAGGACAATGGAGCTGTGTGGGCATGTAGCTGGGCCAGGGAGGCCAGTGGGATCAGCTATGGTTCACCACACTGGCTTCTGAAGGACATTGATTTTCTGGTAGTTTTTCACCTGGTTTGTGTTTTTGTGGCAAAGACAGAAACACTTGCTCCTTTTTAACCAGTGTTTCCTCTGACAGCAGAGTGACCATCCCATTCTGCCAGAGACCATGAGGTGCCAGATGCTCTCCGCCCAGCATCACCCAGCATGGGTCCTTGGGGTGGCTCCTCCCTAAGAATGGGATCTTGCTCACCACCCCACGCACATCTGCCCTCTGGGCAGGGCCAATGCGGGGATACCTGATCTTAACCAAAGGGAGGGTTGTGAAGCTTCATACTTGTGAGAAGATCTAAGGATGCAAGCTCAGTTATGGGATACCTACTGTCTGCCGTGTTCACGTCATCCTAGGTAAATATGGCCATTAAAGGAAATGACGATTTGATGCCTCAAAAAATTAAACATAAATTACCACTCAAGCCAGCAAGTCCACTCCTGGGTATATATCCAAAAGAATCAAAAGCAAGGACTCAGACATTTGCACACCTATGTTCATAGCAGCATTATTCACAATAGCTGAAAGGTGGAAGCCACCCAAGTGTCCATTGATGGCTGAATGGATAAGCAAAATGTGGTCCATCCACACAATGGAATATCATTCAGCCTTAAAGAGGAAGGAAATCTTGACACCTGCTACAACACGGATGAACCTTGAGTACATTATGCTGAGTGAAATCAGCCAGTCACAACAGGTCAAATCCTATGAGTCCACCCATGGGAGGTCTCTAGAGCAGGTGAATTCACAGAGACAGAAAGTAGAGTGGTGGGTGCCAGAATTGGGGGGGAGAGGGTGGAGATGGAGCGTTAGTGTTTAATGGGGACAGAGTTTGTTTAGGATGATAAAAGAATTCTGGAGATAGATGGTGGTGATGGTGGTTGTACATCAATGTAAATATGCTTAATGCTGCTGAACTGTATACCTAAAACTGGATAGGATGGTAAATTTTGTTATGTGTATTTTACTATAATTTTTAAAAGAATTAAAATTAACACCAATTGAAACCATCACCACCATCCTAATTCATCCAAGAAAATGCACTTATGAGGCCAACTTTCTTTTCTTATGAGAAACCCATTTTTCTAAGCAGGACTCTAGCCATCTTATGATAAAACACATGGCGGGTGTGGTGGCTCAGGCCTGTAATTCCAGTAATTCGGGAAGCTGAGGTGGGAGGGTAACTTAGGCCAGGAGATTGAGACCAGCCTGAGCAAGAAGAAGAAAAGAAAGAAAACTTAGCTAGGCTTATTGGCACAAGCCTGTAGTTCCAGCTGCTTGAGAGGCTGAGCAGGAGGGTAGCTTGAGCCTTGGAGACAGAGGTTGCCATAGATAGAGCTTTATTCTTGTTATTTTACTAAGTGAAAAATTCTTTTCAAGTTTCCTGATACAAATTAGCCTAAAAGGTAAATGCCAGTGTAGGATAGCAGACCCGAGGACAAAGTCATTGCTGGCTGGTCCTGCTCCCTGGACATGGATCCCTGGTCTTGCTGGCGGGAATAGAAGAAGGGGCAGCTGCCCTTTGCCTCTGGGTGGCCCAGATGCTGGCCCCGACATTGTGCATCCAGTAAGGCTCCACATGATCTGTCCCACTCATCTGGTCTCCTTTGAGCCCTGTGGGAATTCTCTGGACAAGCCTGGCTGGCCTCTGCTGCCTGAGGTCAAGGCACTCAAGGAACATGCAGCCGCCACACTCTGAGCCTCTTGAAACATTATAAGCAAAACATCGGCTGGAGCCCAGAGAGGCACAGCACGTCCCTGCTAAGCAAGGCCGATTTTTTGGATGGTGCGTACAGGAGAAACGGTAACACCTGACTTTATCCAGGGATTTCCAAGTGCACTAAGAAGCACTGACTTAGCCTTACTACTACTCATGAGGTGGCCATGTCACAAGGCTGTAGAAATGACTGCACAAGAAAAGTCGGCAGCTCTTCCTCCCCATAACCAACCCAAAGTAAGATACAAGCTCCAGCCTCTTTGACAGCTTATTCCTGAGCGGTGATGTTCTTGAATTTTGAGTGTGTGGAAACTTTTCTGTTAGTGTGAAGATGTGCTCCTATCAAAGAGAGAAAGTGACTGCAAGTATGAAAAGTCAATTCACAAACCAGCTGGCCTGATACTCTGCTCTACCCTCTGGCTGACCACTGGGCCTGTGCTGGGTCCTCCCTGACACCCGAGAATGTTGTCTCATCTCCACAGTCTAGGACAGGGCCACTCATCTTCAAGCCCAGGCTAAGTGTGCCCTGTCCCCAGTGCATTGAGGCATTGTGGATTCTCTGAGTTCAGGTCAAATACTACCCCAAAGCCCTGAGCTAGAATTTTTTTTTTTTTTTTTGAGATAGAGTCTCACTTTGGCACCCTTAGTAGAGTGCTGTGGTGTCATAGCTCACAGCAATCTCAAACTCTTGGGCTCAAGGGATCCTCTTGCCTCAGCCTCCCAGGTAGCTGGGACTATAGGCTCCCTGCAACAACACTTGGCTATTTTTAGAGATGAGGCCTCACTCTTGCTCAGGCTAAACTCTTGAGCTTAGGCAATCCACCCAACTCAGCCTCCCAAAGTGTTAGGATTATAGGTGTGGACCACCACACCCAGCATCCTAAACTAGAATTTTCAGATCCACCCCTCCAAACACACACACTCACAGCCATATTCCTATCAGTACTTCTAAACCCAAGACTAAAGCACAGAAGGAAATGAGACCGTCGGTGTCTATTCATCACTGTGAAAGTCAACAGACCCTCGCCAGATGAGCATGATGGGACTGTTAATGATGAACGAACACTCTCTAGATGCCACCAGGGTAGCCAAGTGGGTTCACTTCAGACAGGCCTGCAGAAGGACATTTGGTCCAGATCAGTGCCATCCAGGGTACAAACGTGGGGTTGAATTTAAACCAGGTGTCACTTCTACATTGGCTTCCCTCCCGACGATGCATGAAGAAATTATTCCTATGGGAAAAAAATCCCATATTCTCTAGTTAATCTCCCTACTGGTTTGAACTGGTATCCCAGTAAGGGATCTTTGCCCCTATCATCAGGTCTTGGCAGAGTAAGAAAACATTTTAAAATCTCATACTTAATAAATCCTGGTACCCACAAGAGCAATAATCAGCAGCGTCCTGGGTGGTGGGGCTTCTCTCTTCACCAACGGCACTTCTTCATCCTGCTTATCAAACGGCAGGGTATTCATATCTTTGGATCCTGTATGTTAAATGTAGAAATCCAAGTCAAATTAACTGAAGCAAGTGGGATTCACTGGTCCCCACACCTAAGAAGTGCAGATGGACCTGGCTTCTGGTGCTGGCATCACACAGTCCTACTTCCCTCAGCAGTTGGGCTTGTTCCTGGGAGGGCTGTTTTGGGAGGGGCAGAGCCAGGTCAAGCATCTGGATTGCCATCCCCTTAAAAACCTTTCCAAAGATTCCCCACAAAAGGCACTAGGTCCTGTGGGGCAGAGCCCCATCTACATGAACCACAGGAGCCACCACTTGGGTGCTTCCACCCTCCAGCCTGGCAGGCAGCGTGCTGTCAGCCTCCAAGGAGGAAGAGGGAGAGGGAGGGAGAGACGGACAAGTGTGCAGATGAAACGCAGAACGTCTCCTTCAAGCCTCCATGCCACAGCTCTCTTTAGGAGAGGCTTTTGCACATTCTTAGGTTAATGATGTCATGCTATCCAAGTCTCACCTTTTCTCATTTTAGGTGTTGGGGTGTGGGCGGGCAGACAAGGAGGCCAGGCTTACAAACATGTGAGCAAACATTCCCCTGGATAACTGCTTGGGAGCAGACCTAGCCTGGTGTTTGCATCCCTGGGTGGGGTGGAGGGGCAGGGGCTGCAGTCCCTGTGATATTTGGGAACCTGTTATTCTTCAGGGTGGAGCCACTGATGAGAACAGATTGTCCCAAGCTTTCTGCCAAGGGTGTCATGCTGCTGCCCAGAGCTGCTGTCCCACCCAAGCAGGCGAGGACACATGGAGGCAAGAAATCTCCACCAGGAAATTGGGCTTCCTTCCAGAAATGCTTCAGGAGCAGGCTCTAGGGACATCAATTTGTTCCCAAAGTCCTGCCACAGGGACACACTTGGTGCCACACTGAACAAACAAGGCCAGTCCTGCTGGTCCAGAGTGAAGTCCCCACAAAATTCGGACCAGCCAGGGCCAGGCCACCCTGCATTCACTCTCCACCCCTGCTGGAGCACTCACAGCCACTTGCCTGGATATGGGAGACATGGAAGGGAAGAAACATGGCCACCCAGACCCTGGTGGCAGGGTCCCTCCTGGAGAGTCTGTGGGAAGGGGTATAGAACACAGCAGTCCCCATTGCCTCTGGGAGAAGGGAAGATGTCCATGAAAAGCAAAGAGAATATGAGAGGGGAATAAAAACATACATTATCATTATGGCTCCCCGAGAAGGACAGCAGTTACCTTATAAGCCCCATAATGGGGTGCTTAGACAGGTCAGAGGGAAAATAGCCTAAGTCCCACGCCATTAGGGCAGTCACCAGCCCTCCCAAGCCCCCGACACCATGATGAATGTTTGGAGAAAAGGACAGATCCCTCCTGGCTCACAGGCTGGATGGGGGCTCGGATGGCATCATTCATTCATTGATTCATGAATAGTCACCAAGTGCCCATGGCAGGCCAGCATGGCTCTAGGCACCAGGCACATGACCTGTCACATGTCAGCCAGCCAGGATGCATTGCTGTCTGCATGAGAGCATGGACCCCCCCACAGCTAGAGGGCAGAAGAGAACAGACTGAAGGAATTTTAAGTTTGTAGAATTTTCTGATTGTATGATACCAAATTTTTTTTTGAGACAGAGCCTCAAGCTGTCACCCTGGATAAAGTGCCATGGCATCACAGCTCACAGCAACCTCCAATCCTGGGCTCAAGCGAGTCTCTTGCCTCTGCCTCCCAAGTAGCTGGGACTACAGGCGCCTGCCACAACGCCCGGCCATTTTTTGGTTGCAGCCATCATTGGTGTTTGGTGGGTCCGGGCTTGATTCGAACCCGCCAGCTCAGGTGTATGTGGCTGGCACCTTAGCCCATTGAGCCACAGGCGCCGAGCCCCAAATTTTAAAATATGTATAGTTTGTTTTAGCAGAACAGAAAACAGCCAAATTCCTCTACAAGATATGATATCATGGACCAGGGAAATGGCACAGAATCAGAGGAAGTGAGTTCTGCCCTTGAAACCTCCCCCTCCTGAAGCCGTCTTCCCCTGGCACCAGGACTTTCTCTGCCACCACATCTTGGCCCAGGTGGTGGCCCACACCAGGCCCAAGAATTTAGCAGGTATGTACATATGGCTGGCACCATGTCATGCTATCCAAGTCTCAGCAGCAGCTCACTGCTACCTGCTAAGTGAACTCTCAACTCCCAGCCCTGCTGGTCAGGGGAGACGCCACAGACGCTACACTCTCTGCCTCTCCCCTCTCAAGACCCACCACTATCCCCATCCCCAAGGGAGTTAGTCAAGTGCACTGGCTCTGGAGTCAGACCTGGACTCAGTTCTTTGCTATACCTCATCTCTCTATCCAGTATCCTCACCAGAGAAAAAGACACTAATGACAGAGTGGAGCTGAAATCCTGACACAAATCGCAGTCACCACCCATCTTTACAAACACACCGGGAGTTCTGCTGACGTCACATGCTCTACCTCAGAGGTCTGAGTCTCACCTCTCCTGCCGGTCCAGCTCAAAGTCTACCTTTCAGTAGCCGCTCACTTTGAACACCATCTTGAGGGTGTTCTACTTCACTGGCCCTGATCAGAGGTTTCCTGCCTTGTCTCAACAACCTGAGACTGCAGAAATCCTCTATGGCACAGCCACCTTGTCCAGGTGGTGACCAGCAACGGCCACATAATGCAGCATCCCTGGCACCAGAGACAATTGCTGAATGACAAAGGGACCCAACAGATGTCAAAGTGAGGATGGCTCTTCAGAAATTATTTTAACACTGCACTTTTCAAGTGTGAATATCTTTGTATTGACTATTTAAAAGAAACTTCAAAAAGGGAGGTGGTGGAAGGTTCTTATCTTCAATGTAACCTGGTTCTGTGTTCCCGCAATGAATCGCCAACAATAAAAAAAAACAAAACAAAAAACAAAGGTGGTGGCCAGGCAAGGTGGCACATCTCCTATCTACAGTCCCAGCATTCCAGGAAGCTGATAGAGTTCAAGAGTTCCAAACCAGCCTGAGAAAAAGTGAGGCCCCCATCTGTACAAAACACAGAAAAAATTAGCCAGACATGGGCACCTGTAGTCTCAGCTACTCAGGTGGAGGCAGGAGGATCACTTGAGGCCAGGAATTTGACACTGCAAGTGAGCTATGTTGATGCTGCTGCACTCCAGCCTGGCTGACAGCGCAAGACCCTGTCTCCTAAAAAAGAAAAAAACAGGCAGGTGGCTGGTTCCTAACACTATGGAGACCCAGTTGGATGACCACTCAGAGGCCTCAGGCCTCTCCTGGAGCCCCAGAAATAAAGATACTTCACACAGAAAATGTGGGGTGAGGATGTCTTGACTGGGCACCGTTCAGTCCACTGTTTAGGGACTGGGCAGTGGTGACCAAACAATGCAGACAAAGGTGAGACCACACATGATGCCCACCACCAGAAAGTGACTGCCACTGTCTTATCGATTATAGGTCAAAAGCCTGAACTAGAAAGGAACTTCAAGCAGATATTTAAAGAGTGTTCTTTGGCACCTTTCTGTACCAGCAAGACACTTTCACCAAGTTGGGGCCCATCAAACCTGTGGACTCAGCCATGTCCCTGAGGGCAAAGACATGGAGCCAACCCCACCAGCCAGCCTCAGGGTCACGAGGAACCTCTTAGAGATGCTGGATGTCACTGCCCAACATCCTCCAGGGACAAATGCCAATCCACAACGTTCTTGCTAACCGCAAATCTTAATGGCCATGACTCAAATGAGACACTGACAAGAAGGGCTGGGTTGGAAATCCTGCTTCTGTAGCCCCAGCTGCACAGTCCAGCTTACCTCGGACTTGATGTCACATAGAAAACCATGAAAATTCAACAACTTTACCTTTTCTAATACATCACTTAAGAGAAGAACTTTCACTTTTGAAGGATTTATCTACTACCCTTGTAAAAACACAGGCTCCTCCCTTCCCTGGATGACAACTAGGGACACTTAAGGCCAGACCCTCCCCACAGCAGGTGTCGCTCAACCAGAATGAACATGAGAGAGCACGCAGGGCAGCAGGGACACTTTACTCCAGACATGCCTCCCACGTTTCATATTAAATATCTGAAATATATTAATCTTAAAAAAAATATCAACACAGTACTCAGTGAATAGAGGCAGTGGAGTAAACAAGATGTCCAGATCGCAAAACCGTAGGTCATGTAAAAAACTGGAGTGTGTGTGGGGTTGATTCCGGGTTTTCCAGCTGCCTCCGACAGGCACACGGGACCTTTGCAGGTCAAACCCAGAAGGACGTGGAGTGGGCTCGCTCAGTCTCGGAGGAGATTCTCGGGCTTGGGGTAGCCAAAGAGAACAAAGTCAGCCTCGTAGAGTTTGTACAGCTGCTGTCGCCAGGCCAGAGGGATCTTAGAAAACCAGTCCTCCTCCCAGCTACTGGCAGTTCTGTTCCGGTAGCTGGGTGGGAAGTGCAGGCGCCTGTCCACCCGGAGGAGCCGCAGGAGCTGGGAGGCGTCCTCGTCCAGCGTCTCCAGCTTGCCCACGAAATCGTAGTCAATCTGGCACGGGTGGCAGAGGCGGTACACTTGCCGCCAGTGCTCATTGAAGGGCGCCAGCCTCTCGGTGTGCGGGTCCAGCAGGTACTGGATGAAGTTGGCGAAGGAGACCCTGAGGCCGGCGCTGAAGGCCTCGCTAACCGAGGCCGGCAGGCTGGTGTGGTTGGCGTACAGCCGCAGCATGGGCACAGCGAACTTGCGGTAGAATTCCTCGTTCTCCAGCTCGAACTTGCTGCGGAAGGCAGAGATGAGGCGCACGAAGGGGTCGCGCACGAACAGGAACTTGGTATACTTCTTCAGCTTGATCTTCATGAGGTGGCGGGAGAACTTGCCGTAGCGGCGCCAGAACTTGTTGAAGGTCAGGTGGGTGCTGGAGTTGTGCACGTGCTCCCGCGGGATGTCCAGGGGGTCGCGGTAGGGCGCACCCCGGTCCAGCAGGCTCTCGCTGAGCACGATCATCACACGCTTCCAGTTGGTGCAGGCCACCTTGGGCACGTAGCAGTAGATGACACCATGGCGGTCGTCCACAATGAGGTGGTTCAGCTCGTAGTTGGGGATGTCGTCGAAAGAGCGCTCCTTGGTAGGGAAGGCCAGGCTGGCGTTGGCACAGGAGGCCCGCAGAACGCGCCTGCGCTCGGCCTGCTGCTGGCCTTGGTCAGGGCTCTGCCGGGAGTCGTGCGGGGACCAGTCATAGCCCCTCACGCTCTCCTCCTGACGGCTGAGCGCAGGCCGGCTGGAGGCTGGCACAGGCGGCTGCTCCTCTGCCTTCCTTCTCGAAAGGTCGCTCTGCTTCACACCGGAGTTGAGCAGCTTGTCCAGAAATTCGTCCACTTCCACGTCTGCCGCCACCTCCTCACCCTGCCTGGGGGTGGGGAGGGACCCCAGAGGGTGTGGCCTGGAGAAGGACGTGTGCAGGTAGAAGTGGGCGGTTCCCACATTGTCCCAGTATACGATGATGAGCAGGATCATGAGGACGGACCCCAGAGCCAGCCACACCCGGAAGAGCCGGGGCTTGGCCATGCTACCCGGCTGGCCCTGCTGGGGCCCCAGAGGGTCCCCTCACTGCCGCTTCCTGGAGAGAAGGGACATTGCCTTGGAGGAACCTGGAGGGGCAGCAACAGACTGAATTAAAGACTGAGACCCAGCAAGCATCTCCTCCCTCAGACTTCTACTTTCTGATCAGTCAGGGATTGAGGGGCCTCAGACCCCACTCCATCAGCCAGCCCTGCCCTCCCCTGTCTGGCACCTGGTTAACGGCTGTGCCTCTTGGTACAACATGATCAGTGCTGCTCAGAAGGTCCAAGAGGGACCAAGAGGGAGGCGAGAGCCCATGTGCACACTGTCCCATGAGGGGGCAGTGCAGCAGGGGCCAGACACCCCAAGGCACAGACACTCCCAAAGAGTAGTAATGGGGAAACAATAAGAAGGAGACTAAAGCTCAAGGTTATAGAGATGCTGAAGTCAGCCCAACCCTGACACCTCCTCCTATGTACACTCAGACCAAACAAACAGGTGAGAGCGGGGCCCTACACCTGGCTGCAAGGAGGCAACACAGCATGCCTCGTGCTTTGTCTGTGCCCTCCAGTGGAAAGGGAGACTGCATGCGGTGAGTGGACACCTGAGGCCTGTCTGGCTGCTGGGGTGGGTCTGCATGAACACTCTCTAGGCCCCAGGGCCCCATAAGTATCCTTGGGGGGGGCACCCACCAATAGCAGTCCCACAGCAGAACATAAGGACAGCTGCCTGATGTCTAGCAATGGAATGGGCAGTTCCAGGTGACAGCTCCTGAGACCCTGCGGGTCCCCATGCTACAGGCAGATGGGCCAGTAAGAGAAACATAGGCCAGATGACGACAGACTATTTATAGCTATTTAAACTTCCAATAAAGGCTGAGGAACCCTGGTCATTGTCAAGGATGGCAGTGCAGAGTCCTCCACACCTGGTTAAGCCTATCCAACAAACATTGAGCACAGTGCCAGGAACATCACAGGAAACAAGATACTGTCTCAGGTCACCTGTGTAGATGGTGAACACTGACTGAGCTGTGGGTTCAGAGGTCAGATGACCACATTGGTGCCTGCAGTGCCCTAGCTGGCTACACTCCCAGTTCCATCAGGACAAAGGAGCCCACTCCTCCCTCCTACAACTTTAAACTGTGGGTGTAACAACAAACTTCAGGAAGACTTTGGAAGGTGGAAGGAAGGCTGCAGACAGGCTGGGGATGTGGAGGCTGAAGGAGTGATCAGAGTTGAGCTCTCTGTGTTCCTTGTCTCCCATATAACAGGACAGGCCTGTAGAAGCTCTGACCCTAAACAGGCAAAGATGGAAACATCTCCAGAAAGAGCCTGCTTCCCTGGCCAAGGGGCAGGCAGGGCAGGGTGGCTGTGGAGTAAAGAATCTGATGTGCCCTCTGTGTGAGGGGTCTGGCCTTGGCCCTTGGTTTCTATGAGTCCGCCTCTAAGCCCTTGAATGCCATGCCTGATCAGAGTGTCTTTCTGTTCTTGGGGGCCTTGAGTGCCACCTAAGAGTCAACAGTGTGTTATGATGGGAGCTTTGGGCCATGGAGTATCAGCTCAATTCCCAGAGGGCCTGGGGGCAGAGTCAGTATGTCCACATGGAAGAGGCCCCAATAGAGACTCTGTAAACCAAGGCTCAGCAGCAACATTCCACAAACAGTGACACTCACCGCTGCCAGGAAAGCAGCAATGCATTTGGAGCCCTCCCGGACTCTGCCCTCTGTAGCTCTTCTCTTGGCTGATTTTACTTCTTTTGTTTTTTGGCTGGGGCCATGTTTGAACCTACCACCTCCGGTATATGGGGCCGGCGCCTACTCCTTTGAGCCACAGGCGCCACCCAATTCTCTTGGCTGATTTTAATCTGTCTCCCTTCCCTGTAATAAACAATAACCATGAATATAAAAGCTTTCAGTGAGTTGTGTGATCCTTCTAGTGAATCATCTAACTGAAGGGTGGTCTTGGGGATGTCTGCACCTGCTATTAGTGTCATAAGTGAGAAGGGTCTTGGTAACCATTCTCTAACTTCACAGTGACCTAACAACAGAAAAATCACTTGCTCTACTTAATCCAGACACGATGGACAAAGCACACCCCACAGTTTCATCAGGACTGCCCTGGGAGCTGATCTTCCACTCCACTGTTTGCTCCACAAAGGCAGGTGGCACACTCCTGTTCCCCAACTAGGCACCATGTGGTGCTGGTGAAACTGAGCAGGGAGCTGACCCCCCACATCCTCTGCCCATGGTGTGTGCTGTGACTGTCCCACCAGGGCAGTGTCAGTGGGACCCAGTGGGAGCTAAGCCTTGACTCCACCTGCCATCCACAAGGCAGAAGGAAGTGGTTCAAGGCAGGACAGTCCACACTCTGACTCCTCCTCACCTGGCTGCAGCAGGGTCCAGTGAAAAGCTGAACTGCACATTGCCCCTGCCTGGCATCCATGGGGTGAAGTGAGGTGTTAGAGGTGGGGCCAGCTGGTGTTCCACTTCCTCCCTCCTCTCCCCCTCCTAATGTTGATGGAGAACATTAGTCATGTAAACACTAACCAAAAGAAAGCAAATGTGACTATATTAATACCAGATGAAGTAAACTTCAGAAGGAAAAAAAGTTACTGGAGACAAACAGAGACATTACATAAAGAAAAAAATTTCAATCTATCAGAAAGACCTAATAATCCTAAAAGTGTATGCACCAAACAACAGAGCCTCAAAATATATAAAGAAAAAACTGATAGAGCTAAAGGATAAATGGATAAATCCACAACTATAGTTGGAGACTTTAATAGTTCACTCTTGATAATTGAAGGAACTACTAGACAGAAAATCAGCAAGGATACAAAACTCAACACCAGCAACCAATAGGATCTAAATGGCATGTGCAGAACACTCCACCAAACAATAATTTACCCCAAACATCCACAAAACGTACCCCATGGTAACCATAATGAAATCACACACAGTTTTGTAGGCATAAAGGAATAAAACTAGAATCAATGACACAAAAGACAACAGGAAAATCTCCAAATGCTTGAAAATTAAATGACATACTTCTCAGTAACCTCAAAGGAAATATTAAAAGTACATGGAACTGAATGACAATATAACATGTCAAAACATATAGGATGTATGTGTTACAGGTAATGCAGTGCTGACAGCAGTAGAAAACAGGAGAGATCTCAAATTAATAATAATCTAAGATCTTATTTCAATAAACCAGAAAGAGAAAAAAAGAAAGAAACCAGAAAGAGGACAGCACCTATGACTCAGTGGGTAGGGTGTCGACTCCATATACCGAGGGTGGTGGGTTCAAACCCAGCCCAGCCAAACTGCAACAAAAAAATAGCCAGGCATTGTGGCAGGTGCCTCTAGTCCAAGCTACTCCGGAGGCTGAGGCAAGAGAATTGCCCAAGAGCTGGAGGTTGCTATGAGCTGTGATGCCACGGCACGCTACTGAGGCTGACAAAGTGAGACTCTGTCTCTAAAATAAAAGTTAAAAAAAAAAAGAAAGAAACCAGAAAGAGAGGAGCAAGATAAACCAAAAGCAAGCAGAAGGAAGAAAATAACAAGATCAGAAATCAATGAAGCAGACAAAAGCAATGAAACCAAAAGCAAAAACTTAGGAGAAAAAAAATTAGTGAAATTAACCTTTAGAAAGGCTGACAAAGATTTTTAAAGAAGAAGACACAAATAACTTTTATTAGAAAAAAAACAGGGGATAGATAATGTTATAGATCCCAAGGCCATTAAGGGATAAGAGACTTTTGTGAACAACTTCATGCCCACAAATGTAGCAACTTTAATAAGATGGGCCAATTCTTTGACAATCACAAACTAACTACCAAGATGAATAATCCTATACTCATTAAAGAAACTGAATTTGTAATTTTAAAATCTTCTGAAAAAGAAATCTCCATGGTTTCATTGAAGAATTCCATTGAACATTTAAAGAGTAACAACATCAATGTTATATGATTTCTTATAGAAAAGAGAAGGAACACTTCTAACTCATTACCCAAACCAAACAAAACAGTACAAAAAGAAGAGAAAGCTATGGGCCAGTATCACTCATGAAACTAGATGCCCAAAATCCTCAAAATATTAGTTAACCAAATCCGGCAATGTATAAAAAAGAATTACATCATGACCATGTGGGATTTACTCTGCGCGTGTCAAGGATGCTTCAGCATTCAAAAATCAACCACGCAATCTGCCATATCAACAGCTCATACAGAGAAAGCACTTCACAAAATCCAACATCCACTCATTATAAAAACTCTCAGCAAAGAAAAGAGAACATCTTCAATTTGATAAAGAGCACCTCCAACAAACCCACAGCTCACACCACATATAACAGTGAAACACTGACTGCTTCACTGCTAAGACCAGGAACAAGCGAGGATACTCCCCACGCACCCAGACCCACTCCCACCATCATCAGTGGACACCTGCTCATCCTGTCACTCCAACTCAGTGCTCACATGCTCAGCAAAGCCTCTTCCGACTGGGTCAAATCCCCAGTGAGGCATGGTCCGTTTATTACATCTGTAATTGCATACTGTCTCTCCCTCACACAGCTCCAGGAGGGCAGGGTCTGTCCGGGCCTGCTCACCCAGTACCAGGCACATGTCAGCTGAATGAGAGGAGCAGAGACTCTGCGTCACAGCAGCCCTGCTATGGAGGGAGCAGGTCTCTCATGTTCCATGGCATGTCCTTTTCTGGTATGTCCCTGGGCTGTGTTCCTCCTGTGCCTTCTTGCTAAGGACACTGATTCCTTTAGCCTACACATTTGTGAGTTCCTACCCCTTCACATTTGTGCCACACTCACTGCCCTCTTCTATTGCCAGCACCTCTGGGTAGATCCCTCTGCTTGCACAGGCTCTGGGCCCACCCTGGCCTGGACAATTCTCAGGTCCCCTTTTGGCCTTTCCTTCAATTTGCTCTGCCTTTAGCTAGGCCCTTCCCCCAAATGCTCTAACCCCAACTACTGGCACATTTGGCCCACACTACCACCATTGAGTCCAGGTTCCTCCAGAATCTGAAAGATACACAGCCTAGAAAGACAAAAAATAAAGCTGGAAATAAGAGATGGAAATTTAAATTGGGATAAATGTTAAGTTTTCCACCTAAAAACAACAGATGAATTATACAAGATGAGAGAAGACCTCAAAGTGGATACAAGGAAAAAGGGATGGGGTTGGGAAAAAAGAGAATGCTGTGCTATTTTGCATTAATATACACAAGCCTGCAGATGCGTTCCTGCCAGACTTGGCCCACATGTGGACCCTTATGGGGACTGGTCACCAGTGCTTATGGCAGCCTCAAGACCTCAGCCTGAAGCCCAGAAATAATGGTGGCCACAATGCAGAGCACTCATCTCTTCCCCAGTGGTCAGATTCATCTCTCGTTCCTAGATTTTTGAGCAGGACCATCTTATAGCCCATTTTAGAGGTTCGAGGGGAAAAGATAACCAAATTTCTATGTTCAGTGGTATGACCAGATAGCCTAGGGTTTCTGGAAAAGTCCAATAATCTGGCCCCTATTGCTGACACTCAGCCCCCCTGCACTACAGTTATGGGCGCACCTGTCCACCCACCTACTGAAACTGGGTAGGGTCCTCCCTGGGCAGGTCCTGGGCTCTCTTCCAGTTCCTCCATGGGCACCTATGGGAACTGGAGCTGTCCAGGAGGAGGGAGATTTCTGAAGGGCTGTCACAGAGAAGAGGGAGCAAGCTACCTCGTGCAGCCACACAAGACAAATACTAAGAGACTGAAGTTAGGCAGGTGGAAGAATAAATACACTAATGAGTGTAGGTGGCCAAACCCAAAATGAGACCTCTGTCACTGAGGGCATCTGAGCACAGATGGACAGATCACCCTTGGGGTGCTCTGGGGCAGAGCCTCACATCTGAGCACCCTCTTGGACTTTTGTCCGTGTGAACATGTATTTCTCATGTGCATTCAACTATTCCCAGCATTTAACAGATTCTCATCAAATGAACCTACAAGTTCGTGAGGCTGACATTTGGATGCCCTCTTTATGCAGCTCTGCAACTTCTGCACACTCTTAACTCATTTAATGGAAAAAGCAATACAGTGAAAAGAGGGGGGCAGGCTTCTATGTGAAAGGTTATAACACTCAGAGAAAAGAACGTTTTCTGCCCATTGCCACCTTCACTGGGTGTTTTCTAAGTGCCTGGAGTGTTCAGCATGCCCACCCAAAGCACAGGGAAGCCTGAGACCTGGCAGACCCCTACCTTAGAGGAGGCAACATCACGCACAGTTAACGTGAGCGCTAAACATGATAAAGGTAATGCCTCCAAATCATGCAAAGTCCTGAGGGTCAGAGGTAAGACCTGGAGTTTCCCATGTGCGTGGCTATGAATAAAATGAGAACGCGCAACACCACAGCAAGTTTAAAACCCTTTTAATGGTTATAAGCATACAATTTTGCAGCCAATTTTTAAAATTAGATCATAAATATTCACGTTAAATCTTCAAGACCATTCCTCTCAAAGATGTGTAACATTGAACAGTCTCTTAAGATGAAGGTAAAATCACATCAAAAAACAAATAAAAAAGGTTTGCTGAAGTCTGAGAAAAAGGGAAAAGTAACTTAAAATGTTGAATGACTTGAGAGGTAAATTACAATTTTAAGGTCAAGACTAACAAGCAGAGTGCAGATTAAGCAGATTCAGAGTCACATCGTGGACACAGGGGTACACCACAAACCAGGGACCCTGCCATCTTCCATATGTATTGTGTGCCAAGAACCAGGTAAGGGAATTACCGAGCTGACAACCCCAGTCCTTTTACTTATTTTTCAGCCAGGGAGCATTATACGCACACTAACAAATGTCAATAACCACATCATTTTATAAAACCTATGACTTCTTATTGATAATTCAATAAGACTTCAGTTTAATTACAAAGAAAATATTTTAGAATAATAACAATTATATATTAATAATATCTTTTTAGCTTGGTGCCTGTAGCTCAGCGGCTAGGGCACCAGCCACATACACTGAACTGGCAGGTTCGAATCCAGCTCGGGCCTGCCAAACAACAATGGCAACTACAACCAAGAAATAGCCAGGCATTGTGGCAGGCGGCTGTAGTCCCAGCTACTTGGGAAGCTGAAGCAAGAGAATCGCTTGAGCCCAAGAGTTTGAGGTTGTTGTGAGCTATTACGCCACAGCACTCTACCCAGGGCAACAGCTTGAGACTCTGTCTCAAAAAAAAAAAAAAGGTAATAATATCTTTTCAATAGCAGCTTTTATTCAAAGAGCTCCTACCATGTGCCATGCACCACGACAAGCACTTTACATCTGTACATCACTTTGTGTGTTCTATCTACGTGGCTATCTTAGGAGGGCAACATTATCTCCTTTTATAGCAAAGGAAACTGAGGCACACAGATGCAAAATTGGCATCTAACTCCACAAGTTCAACCCTGACACACTCCCTCAACTTTCTTACTACTGAATGGCTTTCCTGAGGTCCAACTACAGTGCCTACAATAAGCTGCGTATGTCTGTAGTGGCAGCAGTGACATGTCTGACATGCCCTACACCCATGAAGCCACCCCCCCAAAATGGGGCACGTCTTTGTTACCCCCAAACATCCACTCATGCCTCTTTCAATCTGTCTTTCTCCCTTTTTATTTGTCAAGCAATCTCTGATCTATTCTCTACCACTATAGATTACATTTTCTAGAATTTTATATAAATGGAATCATACACTATATACTTTTTTTTAAATTTTCTTTAATTCCACATAATTACTTGGAGATTCATTTGAGTGGCTGTATGTATTAATAGTTGCTTTCGAGTGCTGAATACCTACTACAAAAAGTATTTCTGTGGTAACTACAGTAGTACATTACACACATTCACAAATGCACATACATTTCCCCAGCTCTCCCCAGGGACTCAAGTCACCAAGAGAAGTTTCTGCTGACTCAAAGTTGACTCTACTCAAAGATCATGTTTCTTTAAGAGTTCAGGGTCTGACCTTGTGTGTTTGCTCCAAGTAGGCAAGAAAATAGCACTGTTGAGCATCCTGCATTCCTGACCCAACTGATACAAGGCACTGCCCCTGCAGCAGAAGGCCTCACACAGCAATGGATCTAGATGGAACAAGCCCCCTTCAGAATTTCAACCAGGCTGAACTTCAGCCACCCACTCCCTGCAGCAGGCGTCAGCCCTCCTGCATATGGCAGTGGCAGGAGTAGCTCATTTGACATTTCTTTGTTAACTGTCCTGAGGATGGTTCTCTAGTGCAAGAAAAAATCTTCTTTTAGGGGAGGGGGGAGTTTGGGGTGAGAGGGTAATTGGTGGGGTCACCTACCATGCATCTTGGAAGGGTACAGATGAAACTTACTAAATGCAGAATACAAATGTCTTCATACAATAACTAAGAAAATGCCATGAAAGCTACGTTAAACAGTTTGATGAAAATATTTCAGATTGTATATGAAACCAGCACATTGTACCCCTTGATTGCACTAATGTACACAGCTGTGATTTAATAAAAAATAAAGTCTTCTTTTAACAAAAGACATTCTAATTTTTTCGTCATTTGGTATATGAGCACTAAACTGCTCCAAAACATTTAGCGGGAAAGGTTTGCTCTTATATTGACTGTACACAGGATTGGGCCCTGCCAAGCACTCCACACAAAGAATTAGAAGCATGTCTGGTCCCACATTGCCCTTCCACGAGGGACAGCTGGCCAGGCCACTGCACTCTGGGGCTCTCCCTCTACAGTGCTGTGGATCTGCTGGGCATTGCCTTCTGTTTGCAGATGAGACTATTCAGTAAGAACAGTGCAGCCTCTACATGGAAAACCAGTTTACAATCTGATTATTTAGTAAGCGTGGATTCTAGGCAAGAGGAAGAGGACACCATTACCAATGCCCACCTTCCTCCATGGTCAGTACAGCCTGTGGACCTGGCCGGGCACTGGGTCAGTGTCACTAACCACCAGCTTTATGCCAGCCTGACTCTGGGAAAGTGACTTGAGCTCCCTGCCCATGGGTTTTGCTGGTTACTTAAACATGAATCACTTTATTTTAAAGTTCTCCCTGAAACTTTGTTTCTACCTACTAATCTCAAGACACAATAATCCTATTAGGATGCCCCCCAAAACTGCTATCAGCACTTACATGGGTTTACCTAAAATTTACTTGAATGGTATGACCTTAATCCTTCTGCGAATTTTTGATTTGATTTGATTTTTAATCAAAGGTTTCTTCTTCCACTTTCTTGGTAATTCCCAGCCATGTACCTGTCACCCAGGAGGACTGGCCACCTCCCCCTACAGCTGGGGCTGCACCTGAGGAAAAGCACCAGGCATGAAGGCTCTCACAGACCACCCAGAGGTCACTGGCATCACTGACCCCATGTACCCTATTCATGTTCAGTCATTCACTCCATAAATGAGCATGGGGTCCAGTGGGCAGGCATTATCCTCAGTGCTAGGGTGCTGTGGGGAACTGGACAGCTCCAACCCTCAAAGACTTATGTTCTGGAGGGGAGCAGACACATGTTCAGATAAACAGATAAGATGACATCAGGTCCTGACATGTGTCAAGAGGAAAATAAACTGGCTAATGAGACAGTGAGTGACCAGGCCTTCTTGGGTCTGACAAGTCAGACAGTATCATGTTGAGATGTAAACAACAGGGAAAAAAGGCCGTAAGACTCCAGGGGACAGAGAGCTCTAGCAGAAGAACGTGTTTATCAGAAAGGAGGCCAAAGTAGGCAGTAGTAAGGAAGAGGTGAGACGGAGGGCCCAATCTTGGAGGGGCCAGTCCTGGAGGGCCCTGGGAGCAGGGGTGGGGAGAGAGGACTCAGCCACACCAAGCTGCCGCAGACCAGGAGCCTACATCCAGGTGACCAGGGTGGGAGACTGTTCCTCCTGACCCATGGAGCCCTAGATGGCAGCTAGAGGAAAGGCCTTTGGGTCTAAATTCCCAGGAATGGGGCTGCATAGTTCATAATGGGAAGATTAAGGGATTTTTGAAAGAAGTTTACTATTCCCGGTATCCATGTTATACAACAAAGTGAAAAGTTTCAAGTAGATTTACCTAAGGTTTCATGTAGCAGTGGTAATCAAGATTTACTTACAGACCATGACATCAGCTGTCATTAAACACTGACCAAACAGGATGCTACTGATCTTTATAATGGTTACATGAAACTAGCCCTTAACTGAAGTCTCACCACCCTGTAAAGGTTAAGGAGCCCCAGGTACTGAGGCATGGAAGAACCCTGGAGACAGCACTCTATTTTGGACTTTCTGCTAATTCTGAGGACAAATTGGAGCATACTTTTGCACTCTAAACTGTGTTGAGGACATCTCAGTAACAGAAGTGTGTGTGTGTTTAAGATTGCACATTGTGTATGTGATTGCACATTTCTTTGTCAAAATGCATAGTCAGGAGTCTGGAAGAATATCTACCAAGATGGCATTGTTAAGTATCCTTGGAGAGTGGGGCAAGTAGGCAATTCTGACTTATATCTTTGTGATTTTTATTTAATTGTGTTTTTGTTTACATTAAGCATTGTTATTTGCCATTGGAAAAAATTTTTTCACTTTTCAAAGACATATAACAATAAAAAATTAAGGCATCAGGCTCAGCGCTCATAGCACAGTGGTTACGGCGCCAGCCACATACACTGAAGTTGGTGGGTTCAAACCCCACCCGGGCCAGCTAAACAACAATGACACTGCAACAAAAAATAGCTGGGTGTTGTGGCAGGCTCCTGTAGTCCCAGCTGTTTGGGAGGCTGAGGCAAGAGAAAAGCTTAAGACCAGGAATTTGAGGTTGCTGTGAGTTGTGATGTCATAGCAGTCTACTGAGAGCGACATAGTGAGACTCTGTCGCAAAAAAAAAAAAAAAAAAAAAATGAAGACATCATAACAAGAGAAAAAATATACAAATTGAACTTCATTAAAATTTAAACCTTTTGTGTAACAAAAGATATAACCAGCAAAATAAAAAGGCACAGAATAGAAGAAAATATCTGTAAAACGCATGTCTGATAAGGGACATCCAGAATATATACATAACTCTCAAAAACCAATAACAAGTCAACCAACCAGCCAACCAACCAACCTGATTCAGAAATGGGCAAAGAACTTGAATAGACATTTCTCCAAAGATGATATACAAATGGCCAATAAACACATGAAAAAGTGCTCAACATTATGAGTCATTAAGGAGATGCAACAAAGCACAGTGAGACACCATCTCACACCCATTAGGATGGCAACTAAAAAAACCCCAGAAAATAACAAGTACTGGGGAGGAAGTGGAGAAAAGGTAACACTTGTGCACTATTGGCAAGAATGGTACAGGTTTCCTGCCATACTGCAGGAAATAGTATGGCAGTTCCTCAAAAAATTAACACAGAATTACCACATACAATTATTATACCATCTAGCAATTCTACTTCTGTGTATGAGGTCTAACAACTAAGTTTGCAAAGTCATTTTAGAAAAAGTGCTATGTGCCTCATTGCTGGAAATTACTAGGGTCACCTTTGAAGTCCTCCCTGTAGGAAGCTAAGTGCTGATGCCAGCACCTACTTTAAAGCAATTTTGGAACTCTTTTTCTGGAATGACCCTCAGAGCTATCATCATGTGGTACACAAAAGCACACAACAATAATGAACACCACTCAGCAAGACACCACTGCACTTTGACACAAACACAGCTGTGAGACACCTATATGCTGAGATTATAAAACCCTACCGAGTTGTTTGTACAGCGCTGCCAACTTAAGCACAAGTTCATGAACTTAATTGTCAGACCTTCATGTGACAACAGCTCTGATGGTCATTCCAGAAAAAGAGTTCCAAAGTTGCTTTCAAGTATGGACTAGGTGCTGGTGCCAATGGATATCTTCCCATGGAAGTACTTCGAAAATGATTATAGTGATATTCAGCAATGAGGTATGCAGCATAAACAATGACAACTGCAACAAAAAATAGCCGGGTGTTGTGGCAGGCTCCTGTATGCTTGGGAGGTTGAGGCAAGAGAAAAGCTTAAGACCAGGAGTCTGGATGAGTTCTAGGATGAGTTTAAGAACTTAATTGTGAGTCTTCCTATTACACCCCAAAGAACTGAAAGCAAAGTCTGGAAGAGAGATTCGTAGCCTCAGGTTCACAGCACCAATTTCCAATAGTTAAAAGGTGGTGGATGCAACTCAAGGGTCCATGAAAAAAAGACTGGAGAAGTAAACTGTAGTCCATCCATACAATGAAATACTATTCAACCTTAAAAAGGAAGGAAATTCTGACACAGTGCAACAAATTGAACCTTGAAGACATTATGCTAAGTGAAATAAGTCAGACACAAATAGACAAATATTTCAAGATTCCACTTATATGAGGTTCCTAGAGTAATCTCATAAACTCCAATTCAGAAAGTAAAACTGTGAGTGCCAAGAAGGGGAGTTAATGTTTAATGTGCATAGAGCTTTGGTTTTGGAAGATGAAAAGGGTTCTGGTGATGGATGGCTGCATAACAACATGAATGTGTTTAATATCACTGAACCGCATACTTAAAAGTGGTCAGATTGTAAATTTGATGTTATGTGTATTTTACCATGATAAAAAAAATTAGAAAGAAAAAGAACGAATTAGAGCTCTAGCAGTGGACTGGGAGGTCTTGTTGAATGAATAAAGCAAAATAAAGGACAGTGTGAAAAAAATTAAGGCTTTAAATATGCTAAAGAAATGTAACAGCAGCTAAACTTAGAGCCTGTCACCCTGCATAGAGTGCTGCGGTGTCATAGCTCAGTGATGGCTTGCCATGGCTCACTCCTGGCTTCTAGTGATTCTCTTGCCTCAGCCTCCAGAGGAGTAACTGGGACTACAGACACCTGACACAACACCCAGCTAGTTTTTCTATTTTTAATAAAGACAAGGTCTCCCTCTTGTTCTTGAACTCCTGAACCCAAAAGAACTGAAAGCAGTGTCTGAAAGAGATATTCATAGCCTCATGTTCACAGCACGGATGGCAATCCATCCATCTTGGCCTCCCAGACTGCTCCCAGATTAATCCAGGCCTCCCAGATTAAAGGCATGAGCCACCATGTCTGGCCTCTTAGAGTCTGTGATGAAGCTACAGCTCACCCTCATGTTCACAACTCTCTACAAAAGACTGGCAAGCTTACTTTACTGGCAATGTTTATTAAGCAAACATTAAAATGTTTATAAATGCATAATTCGGGGGGTGTGTGTGCATGAAAACAGGATAGCAATGGCTCGGCGCCTGTGGCTAAACGGGCGAGGCGCTAGCCATGTACACCTGAGCTGGCGGATTCGAACCCAGCCCGGCCCGCCAAACAACAATGACGGCTGCAACCAAAAAATGGCCGGGCGTTGTGGTGGGTGCCTATAGTCCCAGCTACTTGGGAGGTGGAGGCAAGAGACTCGCTTGAGCCCAGGAATTGGAGGTTGCTGTGAGCTGTGATGCCACAGCACTCTATCCAGGGTGACAGCTTGAGGCTCTGTCTCAAAAAA
>CAUYON010043467.1:0-11721 GCA_963573935.1 Arctocebus calabarensis | reverse complement strand
ACTAGGGAGGCTGAGGCAAGAGAATCGCTTAAGCCCAAGAGCTGGAGGTTGCTGTGAGCAGTGTGACGCCACGGCACTCTACCCAGGGCGATAAAGTGAGACTCTGTCTCTACAAAAAAAAAAAAAAAAAAAAAAAAGAATTATGCTTGTAGAGCTGTTGGGGAGAATGTTGTCAGCAATGAGTCAGAAAATTATTGTGGGCATTTCCACCACACTGGAAGCTAGAATGAATATTTTAAAGTGAACCAGAAACAGTCCTAAATTTTCTCCAACAATGATCTTGAGAATGAACAGAAAAACTGGACAATGATGATGAGGTGGGGCTGCCCACTGACATGGTGGATTGCAAGAACATCACTGGAGGCTCATTGTTAGAAAGGGCAATAAAAGGGGCTGAGAAGAGGAAAATAGAAGAAGCTTCTATTTTATCGAAGGTTAATGGATAGATTAAACTATAAGGGAGTTAGTATCTATTGAACTTGGTGAGCATAAAGCAGGGAGGAAGGTGAGAAGGTGGAGAGGTGCAGTGGTAGAGCCCACGTTGTGTATGGGAATGGACATTCCAAGTGATTTAAATTCAGGCAATGATCAGGCTGAAGTAGGATAGGGCTGGAGGATTACAGGCAGCAAGATTATGGGGCTCCAGTGGAGGTGCCAGATGGGTCCCTACCGTGGATTTTGAAAATGTCAGAAGGGATGATGAAGAATGAGGGTGTGGAGGAAAATCATAGGCCAGGAGCTGTGTTCATTTAGAAAGAAGGAAGTGGGTCTTACATGAGTTCGGTAGACAACAGTAATGGTGCCTTTAAGGTGATGGAACAAAGAACTAGTGTATGTTTTAGGAGAGGAGGAGAAGAAATGGATAATTGTGTACTCCAAAAGTTTAAAGTTTGGGTTTGTAATTTACTGGCAGAAAAATCACAAGAGGTTCAGAATTTATTTTGAAAACACTCACATACTCCATATACAGACAACCATAGTTGTTTTTGTAGTATTTCTTCATAGTTTCCCAACCTTAAATATATCAATTAGTGGGGGGATAGGTTTTTCCAAATGTCGGATACCCCAAGTTTTTACATACACCAAGAATGAGGTCCAGTTGGCAGAACCACTAAACCAGGGGGCATGTTATTTTTCAAAGTAATCATCTGTATCTAAAAAGAAAACACTGTGTTATTCCTGATATTTTCTTCCTGAATACTATAATTTATTCAATCATACTCTTGCAATCATACTCTTTTGGTCTAGTTTTTGAAACAACCATTATGTCAGTTATGTAAACAATAACTGATGTAATTATTGAGTTACCTTTTGCATTAAAATAGAGAACATATATTTCCATAATATGATTTTCTTGATGTATAAATAATGGTCTTATAATTTCACAGACACACTAGCATATTCAGTGATATTCTGATTATTGCAAAGCCAGTTTTTTTGCATTCGTAGCTCCCTAAGTTATTTACCAAAACAAGTGAATGCTATTTAAATCACAATATAACATGTCCTTTTCAAGAAAAAAATTTTAATAGGGGCAGTATATCATGATGGTAAGGGTTGCCATTGAAAAACAACTGTCCTTAACAGTTAAGTGCTAAAAGGCAGGTGCTTAAGGGTGACTGTCTTAATTCTTTCTAAATGATAGTTTGTCTAGTCTGATGTCTTTCTTTTATGATTGTGTCTGTGGTTCATTTGTTCAGGGCAACCATGTAGCATACACCAGACCTGATAATCAGTGGTTTGGGTTTCCATAAAACTGGAGAGATATCAGTTCTTTCCTAGGTTTATCTTTTTCCTCCATACTAGGAAAAGGCCTTAGTTTGGTTTGTTGTTGTCGTTGCTTTTTCTTTGATTTTTTTGTTCTTTAGGATACTCATGAAGTACCAGAATATTTTATTCCAAATAAATTATAAATTCTATACCCAGTATTTACCCGTTAAGTTGCTTAAGGAAATGTTATCAAAAGCAGTTGTTGAGCTCTAGGCAACGCTTAATAAGCAGGGTCTCAATCCTGCTGTGTTCAGACTCCTTATCTACAAGTTTATAGCTTGAGTTTTCCACCTCATTTTTAACCTCCTTTCTTGAGATAAGACTTTAATTATCTTATTAGAGAAAGTGAAGCAATGTTTTTAAAGGAGCAAACGAAACACTGGTACTTATTAACAACTGGTCTCTCTCAGCATATTTTCTCTTACTTCACTTTCAGAGATGTTCTAGCCAGCTGCTTCTCTAAGAATAAAGAAGTCATCAAGCACAAAGTCCCTGAATTTACCTTCCTTGACAGGGTTAGACTTCTGGTCTTAAACCCATTCTTACCTACTCCCCTATTAGCCTAGAAGGAAAAGTTCTACTCCTTTGTAAGTTCCAGCCTTAAGTCAGTACCCTCAACAGAAGAGCTGGCTTCTGTTGCTATGTCCTCTGCTCTCATAGTTTTGAGCCATTCATTCTCTTCTGGCTACTCACATGCTCAAGAAATTACAGAAATTAAGAGCAGTGACTGAATGAAACAACCACTCTTTTTTTAGCTCAGCTTCCTTTAGTATTAGGCTAATGCCTGTAGTGTCTTCACCATCAGATTCTTAAGGAAGACGTTTCTATGACTTTTTCTATTCATTAATCCAACCCTATATGATTTTTGCCCCCATCCCACTGATCTCACCAAAGTGGGGACATTCAGTTACCAATTCACTGACACTGTTCAATTGTCCTATTTGCCTCTCTTCTCTATTTGCCACTAATGACCATTCTTTCCACCAGGAAAGCGTCTTCTGAGTTCAGCTATACTTCCTTCTCTTGGTCTCTGTGTATTCTTGTGAGTGTTCTGTCTCTTGCTTTATTTTCTCTCCTTTGTCCATCCCTTGGAAGTTAGGGTTCTCTAGAGTTTTCCCCATCCTTCTCTCCTCCTCCTCTGCCCCTCATTCCTAGGTAATCTTACACACTCTTGGGACTTTGGCCTGATTTGTACTCTAATTATAGATCTGCCTCTTCAACTGCTGGTAGGAATTCTTCTTGAGGGACCTCAAAATTCAACACATAGTAAGGAATTGGCACGGAGCCCTCCCTATGGATTGTTCACACAACTTCCTTCTCCCATTTCCCAGCTCAGTCAAGACTTTCATTCTCCCAAATGCCCAAGAGTGAATTATGACCCTCATATCTTCTATTTCCTCTCAACTCTACCTCCTGAGATGCCTTCTGCTCCTTCATTCTGCATTCCACTACTTTTGTCTAGATCTGATCTCATCACTTCACACTTGCAAGATTATCCAGGCTTGCACTTAATCATCTTTCTTTCTTCCTCCCTCCCTCCTGCCTTCCCTCTCTCTCTATTTCCCTTCCTTTCTTCTTTCTTTCCTTTCACAAGGTCTCAAGCTGTCACCTAGGCTAGAGTGCAATGGCACCATCATAGTTCACTGCAGCCTCTAACTGATGGGCTCAAGTGATCCTCTTGCATCAGCCTTCCAAGTACCTGGGACTATAGATGTGCATCACAATGCCTGGCTGCCTTAATCACCCATCTTTCGGCAATGAGATCTAATCACATCACCTTTGGGACCTAAGAGCTTTGATTCTCTGCTGCCTACCAGACACGCTTTGGTTCAGACTCTGCAGTTTTCTAATTACTCCCTGGTCTTATATTAACCCACCCACATATATTAACATACTCCAGAATGTTTCCCCATCTCATGGTGCTCCTTTTCCCTGGAAACATTCTTTTTCTCTGCCTGGCAAATCTGTAGTCCTCCCTTAATTGGAGTTCTGAGGTCACCTGCTTTCTATTGCACTAGTCTTCACTGACCGCAGCCCCCACCCCACTTCCACACCTCTCACAAAATTAATTGTTCTGTCCTTTGTGTTACCAGAGCGTTATATGTGTGCTTCTATTAAAGACCTTGTCTCATTGTATTATACCTATTTGTCTGCTGATCTGTCTCGCTCACCAGACCACCTGCTTCTATAAAGCCATGTTCACCTTTCCTCCTGTGCCAAGGATGTTTCCTTCAAGCTCTGACTCTGTTTTCAAGGTGACATAGAAATCCTCAACTGCCTGCCTCAAACAGAATTAGTAGGCCTTGGTCTTTCCACGATTTTCTATTCATGTTCCGTTCTTACTGTATTGAAGTTATCTCTTGACTTTTCCATATCTTCCTACTGGAATAAGTGCTCTCAGGAACAGGGGCTGGGGGGTTAACATATACTCAGCATACAATACGTACTAAATAAATGTTAAATTGTGTTACTCCCCTAAGCCTTTATTGTTTCCATTTTTAGTTGTTTTTAGTATTTGAATTATTTTTAGATGTCAAATGCTTTTGTCCTGAACAGCAAAATAGGACATATTTTACTAAGTGCTCATTACTTTACTATGGTCATTACTAAACCACCACCTGCAGAGATAATTAGAAATTTTCAATTGCTAGAGAAAGATCATTTTCAGTTGGCAGAAAACAATCTTGATTTGCAGGAAACTGAGCCTGAGAGAGCACTGAATTAAAAGGAAAGGAGCGAGCACATAGAATGATATGTAGTGTTACTCATGGCATTGGAATGCCAATAAAGGTGTAACTCTCACACCCTGCTGTTTGTTATACTTATTAACCCCACATATTAGAAAAGAGAGAATCAAAGAGAAGTTAACTGATCTTGCTTTAACAAATTTAGGATAAAAAGCAAGATAAAATGACACTCGAAATTACCTTTGTTCGTAGAGTATCTTCCTATTGGTATTTTCTTTGTAAACATCAAGTTATGGAACATAATATTTTTGATCAGCATAAGTGAGCTTGAGGATAAATTGGGGAAAGTTATGAGGATTATGGGGGAGAGAAGATCAGAAGAATGAGCTCTTCTCTCTTCCCCTATATTCCTTTATCCTTGTATATTTGCACAGATAATGCATGTTCACTATAGGAAAATAGGTCAACATGGATAAGTTCCCTTGGGCATAAATTGGAATACTGATCCAAGTGTGCTGGTCTGTAGGCCCCAGATTCCATGTATTAACAAACTGTAGATTATTCTGTGAACTCTCTATTACCTATTTAGTTTAGGTGATTTAATCATGAGCAATGCTAATTAATGATTATATTAAATAACTCCACATTTTCTTTTAGGATTGTGAATCCTGTCAAAGTAAGAGTGTTTCAACCATTCCCAATACAGCTACTACCACTGTATTTTTCCTTTCACATTTTACTTTCTTAAAAAAAATTTTTTTTAAACCTTGAGTCATCCTGGGCTGTGGGTATTTCCCAATATTACCAGCCCGTGTACATATATCTCCACTTAGCCCATATCCTGCTTCCTACACCCTTCTAAGCTTTGTTTATGAATCACTCAAAACTTTATGTTCTCCAGAAATTACACATTTTCTTTTCAGTCCGTAGCAGCCACTCTTTCTCCCTGACTCAAAATGTTTTAATCATCCTTCCTAAATGAACTCAGTGCTGCTCATCCCAATTTGCATAATTTTAATTGGATCTTATGACTGATTATACATTTTCCCCCCTTGCTTGTTTTTTTTTTTTATTTATTACAGAAAACTGGGAGTTGGGAGGATTCTCTGATGAGGAGGCACCTGGCTGTGAGGGCACTTCACAGCTCATTAATTATCTATCAGGCTTTTGCTCATTTAGAGTATTAGGCAGGTGGGGATTCTAGAGGAGGAGCCAGGAAGGGAAGCAATTTGTCTACATTAGAAAAGAATTTAGATGAAGAGCCCCAGGCGCTGAAAGATGACCCAGGCCTGCTAGAGGATTTTGGATTTAGGAGTTTTTAACAGCTTTGAAGGAGGAGAGGGTGAGAGAGGGAAAGGCGGGGGATGAGATCGAGGGGAGAGAGAGAGAAAGAAACACAAAAGCTGATGGAGAAGAGAGGTAGAAAACAAGTCAATGACTATTTTTAGAATCTAAGCCACCTCCTCATATGGCACAGTCAACATTGCTCATTGGTGCTCTTGGAGTCAAGACTTTCCTTTTATTTTTAGGGACAAGGGGAAGACAACAAATGATGTACTAGGTGCAGTTAAGTTAATGAGATCAGTTATGTATTTCCTTATGCATTTTGTAAAATTGTGAAATGTAGACCTAAGAAGGACTTCCTATGTAGTCTTAAAGTTCTAGAATTAGGAAGTAGTCCTTCAACTTTAAAGAAAGAATAAATTTGGCTTCACACAATGAGGTGAAATTTATATTCGTAGGTACTTTAGGCTAAAATTGTAAGAAGCTTCCTGGAAATGAATTCATAATTGATTATTGAAGGATAATAGCATGTTTGAGGTTTTATAACTGTTCAATATGTAACAAATATAAAAAACAATATGTATGGTTATTTTTAAATAATTTAATTAACAATTTAAATATGATTACATTTAAATAAACAGGTACTTCTAATTATGGCTTTAAAAATTTCAAAAGATATGAAAGAGTATACAGTGAAAAGTAAGTCTCCCTTCCTCTCTTTCTTGTTTATGTTCCCTCTCTCTCCCTCCCTCCCTACATTCCCCTTGCTAAACAGAACCACTGTTGTTAAGCTCTTATCTATCCTTCTGGAGACATTCCATGCCTTTACAAACATGCGTGTATGTGTGTAAGTTAATTGTTTTTCCACCACCCAAATGATAGCATACTAAATACATTGTTCTATACCTTGCTTTCCCTCCATACCAATGTGTCTCGGAAGACTTTCCATATGAGTTCATGCAGAGCTCCCTAAGCTTTAGAATAGATGCAAACTTTGATTAACCATTCATTCCCTTCTGCTGGACATTTAGGTTGCTTGTGCTCTTCTGCTTTACAAATTATACTGCATGGTGATGAGCAGAAAGAACAATGTGAACATCTTCTGATGGGAGGGTTGGAAGTTGAGTTGGACCAAATGAACCATGACTCTGGCATGAACCAAACATCTTTAAGTTCTAGTTCTCTCTGTGCCTCACTGCAATGGATAAGCAGGAGGAAAATATGCAGGAGCTTGAAGAGTGGGCCACTTATTATTATTTACTTATTAGCTTGTTTAGACATGTTTCCGTTATGTGGGACCATTACATAAAGTATCCCAGGTCTCAATGGTGGTGTGGATACATGTTAGACACACCTGAGCTATTAGAGGACATAACAACAAGGTTGTGAAAAGAGCATTGTATTTGGGTCACAAGAACTTGGTCCAAGCCTCAGTTCTGTCCGTTACCTGTGTATTCACTGGAAGCCATTGTAGCTTCTCAGGGCCTTGTTTTCGTCTTCTGTAAAATGGGGATAATAGTACCAAATTGAGTCTTTCATGATTTAATGAGATAATGTTTATGAAGTGATTGTGTAAGCCAGTGGTTCTTAAAGTTTATTAGGCATCCGAATTATCTAAGCGATTGTGAAGACACAGATTTCTGGCCCCCAACCCCCAGTTTCTGATTTAGGAGGACTGGAGTGGACCGTGAGAATTTGTATTTCAAATACATTCCCTTATCATGCTTATGCTACTGGTCCAGGGAGTAGAACTTGAGAAACCCTGGTATAAACTATAAAGCACTGATTGGTGGCATTATTGTTTTTGTTATTCTAGTAATTCTTCCAACAAAGAAAAGTACCTTTACATACGTCTTAGAGGAATAGAAAGGCAATTGTAATCATCTTAGAATTAAACTAGAACTTCCATCAGCCAATGACAACCATGGAACTTTTAAAAAATTGAACTTCTTGGGGGTATTAAGCATGTAATTATGCACACTTCGAATTTATTTAAATGTTCATTTACCTCTGAATTTGCTGGTTAAGAGAACTTGACAGGAAGTGGAAGTACAAAAATAAACAAGAAAGGCTCATCTCGTGGCATTGCTGGCTTAACTGAACACAGGAAGTCCTGGAAATCTTGCAAGACTGTCTGTTCCTTCAAAATGTGGAGCCGGGTTTTAAGACCCCAAAGTATTTTATGTTGACAGATACCTGAAATCAGCTACTTTCAGTTGGCTTATCACCAGCCTGCAGTCCACAACACTACTTTAAAACATTTAATATTTCAAGGAGCACAAATCTCAACAGTGGCTATTTGTATAGTCAGTTTCATTTTCTAGTTGTCACACATTTTATAGCAAACCATTTCAGTGGTCTACTTATAGGTAAATTCTAAAATATTTTTTGAAAATAGAGAAAAATTTTAGGTGAGGATAACCAATTGGTGTCATTATCAAGGTCATCACCTTTATTACTTTTATTACCTAAGAGATGATGGTCTAACTGCCAGTGTAGAAATATTGTTCAATGTCTAAATATGCATTAATAATAATTCAGAATTCCTGATATATTGTTGTTACAAATATATGGGAATGTAGTCATTCGGCTTTTAGCATTAAAGTATTATCCTGTGAAAATTGCCCTCATGTTTCTCCGTCTCTATCCCAACTACGTAAACCACCGAATGGAATCACAGATATGGCATAATACAAGTTATGTTCCTGGAATCCCCCCCCAAATATTTTTAAAGACAAATAGTAAAATTAAGGAAACAGCCACAAAAGTTTGGTGGTAAATTTATAACAGCGATGAAACAACATTTTCACGTCTCAGCACAGTTAAGATGTTGAGTTTGTATGTGGACACTGCTTTTGTGAATTTGACATCGTATTGTGGCGAGTTCTTTTGCTTTCCATTTCATGGGTTCCCTTCTTGACATTGTACAGCTATTTCCTTTGCAATACAGAAACTTTCCCTTACAGAATCTTTTTCCACAGCTGGCTCTCATCACTTCTTGATAGATACCTAGATATTTTTTCCACTTTATGTTCCTCTAACAATAACTGCTGCCCAATCAAATTATTCATCTCCCCCCCCCCCCGCCCAGGATAAGTATTTGTGGTATTGAAAGTGTGTTTATCAAGCACCATTTGGAATCTCCTATGTTCCCTGGTTTGGCATTTTCGTAGACTCTTGGTCTCAATTATACTTGGCAGTTGGAATTAAGTTTATTTAATCGTTCTAAAATTTACAGTTCAAAATTCATTGTAATTTTTTTTTGCCCAATAGAGATTTTTTTTTGGGGGGGGGACAGAGTCTCAAGCTCTCACCTTGGGTAGGATGCCATGGCATCATCACAGCAACCTCCAACTCTTGGGCTCAGGCAATCCCCTGGCCTCAGTTGTTCTATTTTTAGTAGAGCTGGAGTCTTGCTCTTGCTCAGGCTGGTCTTGAACTCATGTGTTCAAGCAGTTCACCAGCCTCGGCCTCCTAGAGTGCTAGGATTACAGGCATGAGCCACTGTACCATGCCCCAATAGAGACGTTCATGTGTAAATTAGAGAGTAAAGTTAAAACCCAAGACTTTTTATAAAAGTGTATAATAGATTATGCACATTAATAAATAATATCAGACATGTGTCACAGAAAAGCAAATATTACACTTTAAAATATGCACACATAATAATAACTAGTGTTTCTTTTCTATTTGTTATGGGGTAGTTGTATGATTTAGTTCTTTATGTGCATTAATTTATTTAATCTTCATATTAGCTTTAGAAATTAGAAATTTATTGTTAGTCCTAGAGAAGTTACAAACTTGCCCATGTCAGCTCAACAATGGTGTATTTGGTATTCTCAAATCTTAACCCTTTATCATACTTCATTCTGCTGCTCCAAAAATGTCTGTTATCTCAGTGAGTTGATAAAACAAATACTATCATGACTTCCTGATTCTAAGCCACGATCAAGTATAGGCTGTATCATCTATTTAATATTATCTTTCCAGGATAAAGTGACTCACTACCACTAGTGTATGTCTATATATAAGACTATATTTCATGTCTTGGTCTCAAATTATCCTTTTTAGTATTGAGAACATATATGTCTTAATTTTTTCATACATCTGGAAATTTGAAAATATTGAAATATATTATATAAGATATTTAAGTACATAATTATGTAGGCAATATGTATATTTTATATGTAACATAAATATAAAAATCAGTAGCTCTGGCCCTTCATTCTACTCCCTATTTTAAGTCTCTACTCCACATAATGGTGGAAAACTCAGTCTCATTTGATTTTAAGGGTGCTCAGATTTCAGATTTTAAACTCAGGCAACTCTGGGCTTTTCCCCCAAGTTACATCTGAGTCTTTGGAAATTTGTGATAAAGTTATAGGATTTCCAGGAAAGGGGTGTTTGTTCCTCATTTGTCCTTTTTCCTCTACTGGCATCTGCAGGAGATAAAGAAATGCCATGTGGTTTCTGGCTGTCTGCCTCTATCCCTTTAGCCTCTGTTCAGAAGACCTCAAGCCCACAGAACTCCTTATGATGAAGACTACAAAGTCTGCCTCTTACTACAACCATAACAACTCTGGGGTCTCTCCTTTTAGTCACAGCCACACTTCTCTTTGGAGTTCGGGGATGATCAGCTGGTGTCTGGCACCACTTTGGGGGTGCTTGAGGTTCCCACCTCCCTTAGCCACTATTGCTCATTGTTCTGTTTTGAACCCTGGAGAGAGAGGGATAAGGCTACTTCCTAGCCCCCTTCCCACCTATCCTTGGTATAACAACCAAGACCTCTTCCTGAAGGGGCAGAGGACCTCATCCTCACATCATTAAACACACTACTCATCTCTATTTATGGCATACACTTCATAGAAAAAGTCCCTCAGGGGTTTGGCTTTTTATATTCAAAGCCAAGCTTTAGCACTCAAAACACTTTCTTTCTTTTTTTTTTTTTTTTTTTGAGACAGAGACTCAAGCTGTCACCCTGGATGGAGTGCTGTGGCATCACAGCTCACAGCAACCTCCAATTCCTGGGCTCAAGTGAGTCTCCTGCCTCCGCCTCCCAAGTAGCTGGGACTACAGGCAACCGCCACAACGCCCAGCCATTTTTTGGTTGCGTCGTCATTGTTGTTTGGCAGGCCCAGGCTGGATTCGAACTCGCCAGCTCAGGTGTACATGGCTGGGACCTTAGCCAGTTGAGCCACAGGCGCTGAGCCAACATTTTCTTTTTCTTTTTCTTTTTTTTTTTTTTTGTGAGACAGGGTGTCTGTCTGTCACCCTTGATAGAGTGAGACTTATCACGTGACACCACATAGCTCACAGCAACTTCAGCCTGTTGGGCTCAAGAGGTGATCTTTCTGCCTCAGCCTCCCCAAAAGCTGGGACTACAGGTGCCCACCACCACACTCAGCCAGTTTTTCTATTTTTAGTAGAGAAGGTGGGGAGGTCTCTCTCTTGCTCAGGTTGCTCTTAAACTCATGAGCTCAAGCATTCCACCCTCCTCTGCCTCCCAGAGTGCTAGGATTAAAGATGTGAACCACCATGCCCTGCCAAAACACTTCCTTTTAATAAAATTGGGCAATGCAAAATCAAAAGGCCCTTGACTTTCAGGACTAAGTCCTCTGCTATGGATTTTTTTTCATTGTTTTTATTATTAAATCATAGATGTGTACATTAGTGCAATCAAGGGGTACGATTTGCTGGTTTTATATACAATCTGAACTATTTTCATCAAACTGATTAACATAGCCTTCATAGTATTTTCTTAGATATTGTATGAAGACATTTGTATTCTGCATTTAGTAAGGTTCGCCTGTACCCTTCTAAAATGCACCGTGGGTGTGGCCCCACCAATTACCCTCCCTCCACCCCAATCTCCCCCCTACCCCGCCTCCCTTGCCCCTTTCCCCATATTCTTAGTTGAGTTATAGCCTTCATATGAAAGCTATAAATCAACTTCATAGTAGGGCTGAGTACATTGGATACT
>CAUYON010043466.1:0-12430 GCA_963573935.1 Arctocebus calabarensis | reverse complement strand
AATCAAGCGGGAGATGCTAGTCCAGCCCCTACAGAACTACAGTATTTCACTGAACTTGGAAACTTCCAAGTTCCAGGAAGTTAAGTTTGCAAGTTCCTAAGGGCTGAGTCACCATGGAGAGGACCCTGCAAGTGTATCCTTATAGTCTCCTTGAGAAGACCCAGACCTCACCCTTCTCGGGTATCCTCTCTCACTCCCCCCTTTTGAGACTCCAATATATTTCAATTTGGGGTCTCAATATCAGCTTGTTTCTGCAGGTGCCAATATTAATTACTTTTTAGCATTGAGGTCTTAGGGACTGTGACTTCTTGGATTCTCTACTCAGGCCTTAATAGTAGGGTGGTGGTGGGCTAATATACATACAAGTTTTTACTTTTCCCTGTGACATTTCTCCCCTTTCCCCAAAGTCCAAAAGTCCAATTAAGACAAGTCCCTTGAGGTGTTTCCTCAGGCTTCAGCCATGCATGAGACCAGCCAGCTCCCAGTATGCGGCTGGAGCAGGGCATGTTGACTGTCCTAAAAGTTACTTTTACTTCCCAAAGGCCCTTGAAGTCCTATTCAGCCAGCTGTGATGACTCCAAGTGAGAATTCCTTCCACCTTCACTGCCGTGCGTGTGATCAGGATGATGGTGGAAAGTCTTCTCTACCTTGGTTTCAGGGCGACCAGTTTCTGATTCTAGACCTAGACTTGGTCCGCTTGATCCTCCAGAGAGAAAGGATGTACAGACATAAAACACTAAACAGAACATGGTTAATTACCCAGTGGGGATTTTCCTTGCCACTCTTTCTAGGGTTTTTGTCTATTCAGTTCACTTTTTCCCAGTTCTTTTAGGAGTTCCTGCTAAATTGCAGAGGATTGACAGAGGCCTCTTTGAATAACACCAGTGGCAAGCCTATGTTCAATTAAGCTTTGCTTCCTGGCAGAGTTTACCAATTTCTGCTCTAATGGTCCTGTTCATGCACTTTACCCTGTCTAAGCTTTGAGGCCTATAAGTTATTCAAAATTTTAGCTTACTATTTGCACTAGTTCTGGCATGAAGGCTAGCCCATTGTCAAGTTTAAACCAGGGTGGAAAATAAACCATGGGACACTTTCTCTGGACAATTTTTCACTACTTCAGGAGTCCTTTTATCTTGATAGGGAAGGCTTTTACCTTTTCCACATCTGATAGACCATCACCAGCAAGTACTTGTTCCCTCTAAACCTGGGCATTTCAGTAAAGTCTACCTGGAAGTCCTCAAAGGGTGTTGCTCCATACCACTGGATTCCTGGGGGTACCATCAGTCCTTGGCACACATTAAACTGGCTGTAGGTGACACACTGTAGATTGACAGTTTTGGCCAGGGCTGCCAGGTGGGAGATGTAAAAGTATGAGCCTAGCAACTTCATCAAATACTCCTGTCGCCACGGTGGCTCCTAGAACCTGGGGGACTATTATTCGTCCATCTGGCATCTTTATCCATTCTCCCTCTGCTTCCTGGCTCCCCTCCACTGCCAACTATGCTTTCTCCTCCCGAGAGTAGAAGAGGTCATCTCCAGAACACATGGGATGAGGGGAGACACTTGTGACACCTGGTATGGTTTTGATGTAGCCCTTTTTGCCTCAGTACCGACCCTGGTGTTTCCTTTAGTGATGGTGGAAGTATCTTCTTAATGTCCACAACAATACATCACTGCCACCTTCTGGGGTTTCCATACTGCCTCTAGCAACTGAAGTATCTCTTGCTGATACGTAATGTCTTTTTCCTCAGAATTTAATAGTCTCTTCTCCTTGTACGATGCCCTGATTACTTGGAGAGTCAGAAAAGCATTCACATTTTTCCCTTGACTTAGTTCTAAGTCTTGAGTCAAGGCAGTTAACTCAGCCTTCTGAGCCAATGCTACTTGGGATAGGGGCTTAGCCTCTACAGTCTCTGTTAAGGTGACTACTGCATACCCAGCTCATTGCTAACCTTGCACCATCATGTAACTGCTTCCATATACATATAAGTCCCAGTTTACAACTGTCTAAGGTTGGTCATGTAGTTGGTCTGCTAGAATACACATTATCTATAACTACCTTACAGTCATGCTCAGTCTCTCTTCCACTGACTGAAAGGAGCATGGCTTGGTTCAGGGTGTTCTCACATTAGAGAGCTAAAAATGTCCTTTAGTATCTATTAAAGTGACCACAGAGTGGGGTACTTTTACTCTGAGATTCCTCCCTAGAGTCAGCTTATCAGCTTCTTGCACAAAGAGAGCCGTAGTAGCTGGAGCCCATAAGCATGGTGGCCATCCTTTTGCCACTCCATTCAACTGCTTAGAGAGGTAAGCTACAGGCCTTGGCCAGGACCCAACCAGCTGGGTTAACACACCCACAGACATCTTTTCTCTCACGGAGACATACAGAGTGAAGAGTTTGGCCAAGTCTGGTAGTCTCAATGCAGGTGCATTTATCAGCCTCACTTTTAGTGGGAAAAGGCATGTTCCTGTTCTCCCCATTCTAAGGACTCTCCTTCCTCTTCTTTAGATGACTCATACAAAGGCTTAGCCAAGATGTTAAAGTTGGGTATCCAAAGATGACAAAAGCCGACTGCCCCAAAGAATTTTCAAACCTGTGTTTGGCTCTTGGTGGTGGGGAGGCGATTAATGACCTTCCTCTGTTCCATGCCTAGAGTCCTCTCCACCTGCTGAATAACATACTTGCCGCTGGCAAATCTGGGCCTTTCCTTTAGACACTTAATAGCCACATACCTCTAGATGTCATAAAATACAGTCTGTGACTCGGGCACAGCCCTCCTGGGTAGGGTGCTCTAAAATGAGGTCACTGACATATTGGAGCAGCACATGTTTTAATTCTTCAGCCGGGAATTTCTGGAGGTCATCAGCCACCGCTTCTCCAAATATTATGGGTGTTTTGAACCCCTGTGGCAACCTGATCCAGGTGTACTGGATCGCAGTTTCCATGTCTGGTCTCTCCCACTGGAAAGCAAACAGCCTCTGCCTTCCCAGAGCCAGCCTTATACTGAAAAAGGCATCTTTTTAAGTCCAGGCAAGTGGGCCACTTGGCTTCTGCTGGCAGCAGACTCAGCAGAATATACAGATTAGCACAGTAGGATGTAGTGTTACAGTTACACCATTTACTGGGAAATTTTCATTTTAGGTTTTAATTCTTCCTCAGGTATCTATATAGACACAGTAGATAACATCTAATACTGCACACATTTTTCCAGTGTAGCCAACAGGTGACCTTTGTTGAGTCTTAAGGCTTCAAAGTAAATATAGCCACTGTATATAATTCTATACTCTTTGATCAGTCTTTAAATCCTATTTAACAGATTAATTTAGTAAAATAGTTACATCTCATTTTATGAGTTTACAGTACAGACAAGGCTGCGATCTAAATGCAGATGGACCACAGCCTCTTTTCTCTTTGAATCATTTTTCTCTCTTCAATTGCTCTCTTTACTAAAGATAAAGTAGAGCAGAATTAACTTACTTTCCAAAATAAACTGTACCTTCAGTATACTGGGTCTGATTATTTGCAAAAAGTGCAGTAAGAATAATTAATTATTAGCCATCCAGGCTCTCCTTTCCTTTAAAATTGGCTTTGCTGGAACCTTTTATAAGGAATCTCAGGCTGGACTCCCTTGAAAGCCTTCCATAAGCCCAGGTTTCATCTGTGCCGCTAGATACCTGTATGTGCATTGGGTAAATTACTCTTTTCATGAGGTTCCCCAAGCACATTTTCAATTCCCAGACCCGTCAGCAAGCGACTTTTGTTACTTACCATGGATCAGGAAATGTTACTGATGGATATCTGGCCAGTTTTCTGAAGGGCTTTTCTTATTGGCCTTATAAAGTCAACCTGAATTCCTTAACGCAGTCTGGACACCTCTGGAAATGCTATTCCAGCCAAAGCCTTGGTAAAATAAACAGCACCTTCATCATGTCCTATAGAACAAAACAGATTCTTATTGAACTTATGCAAATAACTGTGTTGTCAGAAATTAAGAATACTTAGCAAAGTATCTCTAGAATGGAAGAAAAAGTATCCAATGTATACACCCCTAATATGAGACAAATTCTTTATCGTTCAAGTAAAGGCTACAACCCATTTATTGCACAGGAAGATGGGGAAAGGGGAGAGGGAGGGAAGGGGAGGGAGAGGGTGGGGGAGATGGGACAAACGGGGAGATCACATGTGTGGTACATATTCGAAGGGTCAGGAGAAAACTTCTAAATACGGCTCAAAAATGTTTTCATATAGTAAATGAGAAAGTCTTATGAATGTTATGTCAATCAGGTTGATAAATATCTCAGATTGCATGTGAAGCCCCCACACTGTACCCCATGATTGAACTAATGTACACAGCTATGATTCAATAAAAAAAAAAATAAGATCCTATCTCTATGAAAAATGAAAAACAAAATAGCTGGGTATGGTGGCACACACCTGTGGTCCCAGCTACTCAGGAAGCTGAGGAAGGAAGACCACTTGAGCCTAGGAGTTTGAGATTGCTATGAGCTGTGATGTTGCCACCTTATTCCATCCCTAGCAACAGAGGACTATGTCTTAAAAAAAAAAACAGTAAGAATCAAGGAAAAAGTGAAAATCATCATAAAATCAGCACCTCATTTTGCTGTTTATTTCTATACATTTTCTCATAAAAACATACATGAGAACCTGTACATATTTTAAAAAATGAAGCCATATAAGATATAGTCTTTCCCTTCACGGTAATGAAGGCAGATCCAGATGATCATTTTCGTGGGTAATGAAGGCAGATCCAGATGATCATTTTCGTGGTTTCATATAGTAATTATGTATCATAATTTATTAGATTCTGTGCCTTTGAGGTATAGTCTCTCCTTCTTGCTGTTGTTTAAAACAATTATAAATAAATAAAACAATTATAAAAAGCCATTGATAACCATCCTTGTTCACACATGTATTTACACGGTATTTCTTTAACATGCTTTCTCAAGCATACGTTTCTAGAAGAGTATGAACACTTAAGGGTCTTGGATAAATATAAAATTGTCACTCAGAAAGGTGAAACTGATAGAATGTGAGAGTATCCCTCCTCTCTCCCCACAAGATTGATAGCACTGAGCATTATTCATCTTGTTAATATTTGACACTGTGATGAACAAACATATACTGTTGTCTTAAACTAGATTTATTCAATTGAAAGTGAGATTGAGCATCTTTTAATATTTTTCTTGATCACGTAATTTGTGAATTATTTATATCTTTCATTCATTTGCATACTATGGAAGCACACTTTTTCTATTAGTTTGTAAATTCTCTCTCTCTCCCTAAAACACATTTCTTTTCTTATCTTTTTTTTTTTTTTTATTATATAAAGAGTCTCAATTTATCGCCCCCAGTAGAGTGCTGTAGTGTCATAGCTCACGGCAACCTCCAACTCCTGGGCTTAGGTGATTCTCTTGCCTCAGTCTCCTGAGTAGCTGGGACTACAGGTGCCTGCCACAATACCTGCTATGTTTTTTTGTTATTGTTGTTGCAGTTTGGCCAGGGCCAGATTCGAACCTGCTAACCTCAGTATATGGGGCCGGCACCCTACCGACTGAGCCACAGGCCCTGCTCCACGTTTATTTCTTTTTCATATTGTAGTTGACCTTTACCTTTCATAATGATGGATTGTTTGGCTGTGAAGACATTTTGAATATTAAATTACTTAAATTTCTTATAAAATTGGAATTTCAGTTTTATTTTGCATTAGCTATGGCAATTTACTCAATTTATCTTAAATTTTAGAATATGGGGGCATGTATTTTGTTTATACATATTTTGTTTTGTGCATTTTTTTTCCCTAGTAGCTGTTTTAATTTGTTTCTACACAGGACTGATCTTAAAATCAGAACTGATCTTAAAACCAGGACTTAAATGAAATAACACACACATATATATACACATTTTGAAGACAGATTCTCATTCTGTTGCCCTTGGTAGAGTGCCATGGTGTCACAGCTTACAGCAACCTCAAACTCATGAGCTCTAGCTATTGAGGTAAAGTTATAAGTGTTCCCTTTATTCAGATAGTGTGCAATGTACCTGGTAGGTGTGATTTTACCTATGTTCCTTCCCCCTGCTTGATTTTCACTGATATTTACTTTCATATGTGCACTTAAGTATTGCCCATTTAGTTCCAATTTGGTATTGAATACAAGTATTTGTTTCTCCATTCTTGTTATGTTTCACTTAAAAGAATGGTTTCTAGTTCCATCCAGGTTGTCACAAAAGATACTAGATCACCATTTTTTTAATGGCTGAGTAATAGCCATGGTATGTATATACCACATTTCATTTATCCATTCATGTATTGGTGGGCACTTGAGTTTTTTCCATATCTTTGTGATTGTGAATTGTGCTGCTGTAAACATTCAAGTGCAGGTATCCTTTCTATAAAATGAACTTTTTTTCTTTGGGCATATACCCAATAAAGTTCTTTGAGGTATATTCATACAGTCTTTCACAGAAGTTGTACTAGTTTATAGTTCCCTCAGTAGTTATAAGTGTTCCTTTCTCTCTACATCCATACCAACATCTGTGATTTGGGGATGTTTTAGAATAAGCTGTTCTCATTGGAGTTAGGTGATTTCTCAATGTGGTTTTGATTTGCATTTCCCTAATGATTGAGCAATTTTTTTATTAATTTTTGGCCATTAGCAAATCTTCATTTGAAAAGTTTCTGTTTCATATAAATGGGACATTCCTCAAAATATTGAACAGGGGAAAGTTAAAAGCATTCTTTCTTAGTACTGGAACTAGATGAGGTTGTCCACTTTTACCACTTTTACTCAACATAGTGCTGAAAGTTCTTGCTAGAGCCATCAGGCAAGAGAAGGAAATCGAGGGGGTTCAAAAACTATCATTCTTTGTTGATGATATGATCTTATGTATAGAAAACCCCAGTTTGAACTAAAAGACTACTGGAATTGATAAATAAATCCAGGAAGGCCTCAGGTTATAAAATCAAGGTACACAAATTAGTGGCTTTCATATATGCCAACCATAGTCAAGCTGAGAACCAAATCAAAGATGCAATACCTTTCACAGTATCAACAAAGAAAATACAATACCTAGGAATATACTTTAAAAGGAGATAAAAGACTTCTATGAGGATCATTTTGAAACACTGAAGAAAGAAATTGCAGAGGATGTAAAAGGTTGGAAAAATATATCATGCTCATGGATCAGCAGAATCAACATTGTCAAAATGGCTATGCTTCCCAAACTGATGTACAGATTCAACACAATTCCTATTAAAATACCAACATTATTTTTTACAGATCTAGAAAAATTAGTTCTACACTTAATATAGAACCAAAAAAAACCCCAAATAACTGTTACAATCTTAGGTAATAAGAGCAAAGTGGGAGATATCATGTTATTAGACTTCAAGCTATACTTGAAAGCTGTAGTAACCAAGATAGAATGGTATGAACAACAACAACAAAAAACCCCCAAAAAACAAACAAGAAAAACCAGAGACATAGACTTATGGATCAGAACATAGAACCCAGAGATGAAATTATCCTCATATTTCCATCTGATTTTTGACAAAACAGATAAAAATATACTGTGGGGAAAAGAATCTCTGTTCATTAAAGGGTACTGGGAAAATTGGATAGCCATATGTAAAAGATGGAAACAAGATCCACGCCTCTCATCACTCACTAATAACTCACAATGGACAAAGACTTAAACCTAAGGCAGGAATATATAAGAATTCTATAAGAAAATGTTGGAAAAACTCTTATAGATATCGGTCTAGGAAAAGAATTCAAGAAGACCCCAAACGCAATCACAGCAATGACAATAATAAATAAATGGGGCCCAATCAAATTAAAAATCTTTTGCACAGCCAAGAACATAATCATAAAAGCAAATAGACAACATACAGAATGGGACAAAATATCTGCATATTGATATGGGTAAAGGACTGATAATCAGAATTTACAAAGAACTCAATCAAATCAGCAAGAAACAACCAAACCTCATTAAAACTGACTTTTTTAAATACTGGAAAAATTCTGATTCCCACAAGCTTTAATGAAAACAAAGTCTTACGTGGAGAACTCTATTCCTTTTATTTTGTTTCACTAGTCCCTTACTAATATTGATGCATCTTCAGGAATATTGTTACTTAGGTTTGACTCTAAGCTAAATCAAAGGGTAAGTGGTTTGCTGCACCCTGATCTCCATTCTGTTACCTTCATCTACCTCTTCCTTTACTTGCATTATACTTGCCTATTTAAGGCTATCCTTAGTAAAAGCTATCATCCCCTCTTTAGGAGGGGATAGATACATTTGACACTCTCCTAAGTACTCTTCAGGTCTAACTTAATTTATATACTTAATTATTTCTATTTTCCTTAGAATAATATTCCATTCCTAAAATATTTCATAATAAAATGAAAAGTTAAAACATTACTTGCACAGTTCTCTTCTTCTGTGCACATCCAGTACATTAATATAGGAAATGATAAACTTCATGAGTCTTTGAAATAATCATTTGTGAATATCAACTAAGCTCATTTGAATAGTGAGCCCTCAAAGATCAGTATTAATTTATTTTGAGACATGTAGGAGGTAGTTTGCAAAAACCATTCTATATCATAAATAATTACTCGGAAAGAAGAGTGAGAGAGTTTCGGTGTTTATTATGTTGATATTTTCTTTTATTTTGCTTTTCTCTAACTCCTTCACCAACTTATCTCCCTTCATACATTCATACATTATAATGCATAAGTTTATGCACCCAGTACCCATAAGACTAATGTCAGCTGTAAAAGTATGGCATGGCATTTTACACAAATTGCAAAACACATATTATGCAAATTCTCCTTAGCATTGCAACATTAAAAGAATGAAGAATAGTATCTTTCTTTATAAATTCACTTTCTACTGTCAGAGCCAAGACTCATATGACCTTGCGGCTCTGACAGTAAACTCCATACAAAAAAAGGAAAACTAAAACAATTCTAAAAGTCTAAAACAGGCTGTTAGACAGGAGCATGCGAGGAGATGTTCCTCCTTTGCAAGCTAAACTCATCATTACAGAATGACACCTTTCTAGACTTAAAATTAAAAAGCTAGAAAAAATAATAAGGTGAAGTTGCCAAACAAAGATTGGGCTTTCATGCAAATGTCTTTGGTAATTAAAGGGAGGGTGCTAAATGTGCAGCATTCCTTCTAAGCAGAATTGTTTCTAAATTCAGGGGTATGTTCATACTATAGTCTATGAGGCAACAGCTGTTCTTAAGAGAACGCTGTCAATGTTGATAAGTTACTTTTAAAACTAAATGTTTGCTGAGCTCATGTTGTTTGGAAAACTATAAAGAACAAAATTTTTAATGCATTTTTTTCTTTTGAAAAAGGAAAAAAAATCCTATCAATTGCAAGCAAAAGCAGAATTCTAAAAGCCCACAACCTATTGAGAGTCTAGGGTAAGCTCATTTATATGAGGGAGGGAGAAAGACACAAAGCAGACTGGAATTCTGAGACCCTAATCTCTGGGTAACAATTTTAAACTCTGAAAATGCACTGATTACATTCTTACATTCCTTTTTTTGGAGTGGCTTAGGGCAGGACTAAGAGCTATTTTGAATAGCTGCCCTTTCATTTGTTTTCCAGAACACGCTATTTATTATGGGGTCTGTTTGTTGTTTGTGGTACAGTGGCCAAGCAGGCTTGAACATCATTTTTTCTCTTTATTTCATGTGGTACTTTGGGCATTGTTTAACCACCAGGATAAGACAAAGCCTATAGTCTAATATCAAATGGGACAAAACAACTCCAGCCTTAGGAAAAAAATGATATGAAAAATCATTTTCTCTCTTTAGTGTGATACCCTATTAATTATTCTCAACTCTGTAATTGTTTATAATGTTTTTTTAATTTCAAAACATTAACACCTGGTTGATTTCCATTGAGTTTTATTTCCCTCTGTGCATATGTGGCCTCATCAGCTAGTTCCAATTTAATAGTACACATGGTGGTTTTTTTTTTTTCCATTTTTGCTGTACTTCAGATAGGAGAATGTCTCCAGTTTCATCTAGATTGTTACAAAAGATATTCACCTTTTTTTTTTTTTAGCTGAGTATTACTCCATGGTATACATGAATTGAGAAGCCCTTGGGTTCATTTCACAAGTTTGCAATTGTGAATTGTGCTAAATAATCTTTCGAGTGTAAGTGTCTTTTGATGAAAAAATCTTCTTTTCCTTTGGATAAATACTCAATAGTGGCATTGCTGGATCAAATGGTAGGTCTACTTTCATTTCTGTGAGGAATTTACATGCTGTTTTTCATAGAGGTTTTATTAATTTGAAGTCCCACCAACAATGTATACATGTTCCTTTCTCTCTGCATACACAAGAGCATCAATTTTAGGGGGGGGAGTGGAGGGGAGAGACCTTTTAGTGAAAACCATTCTGTTGGGGGTAGAGTGATATTTCATTGTGGTTTCAATTTGCATTTCCCTGATGATTCGTGACATTAAGCATTTTTCATATGTTTATTATCCATTTGTCTTTTTTCATTTGAGAAGCTTTTGTTCATGTCTTTTGGCCACATTTTAATATGGTTGCTTAAGTTTTTTCTTGCTGATTTACTTGAGTTCCTTATAAATTTTGGATATTATCCCTTTATCAGATGTGTAGCTTGTGAATATTTTATCTCATTCCGTAGGTTGCTCTGTTGATGATTTCCTTAGAAGTGCAGAGGCTTTATAGCCAAATTAAACCCCAACTTGTAAGTCTTTGTTGTTGCCATGTTTGTCATTGGGGTTTTAGTCATTAATTCTTTGCCTAGGCTAATATCTAGAAGAGATTTTCCTACATTTCCTCTAAAATCCTTATGGTTTATGTCTTAGATCTAAGTCTTTTATCCATATTGTATTAATTTTTGTGAATGGCGAGAGGGAAGGGTCTTCCCTCTCACCATTCGTCAGCTCATGGCTGTCCAGTTTTCCCCGCACCATTCATTACATGGGGTACTTTTCTCCAGTGTACATTGTGGTCAAAAGTTAATTGGCTGTATGTGGATGATTTTATATCTGGGTTCTCTGTTCTCTTACATTTGTCTATGTCCCAATTTTTGTACCAATATCATGCTGTTTTGGTTACAATAGCCTTGTAGTTTAGTTTGAAGTCTGGTAGGTAATATGATGCCTCAAGCTTTGTTCTTTTTGCTGACAATTGCTTTAGCTATTTGAGCTCTTTTCTGGTTCCAAATGAAGGATAGAATTATTTTTTTGTAGATCTGTGAAATATGACTTTGGTATTTTGATGGAAATGGCAATAAATTTCTAAATCACTTCAAGGAGTATGGAGATTATAACAATGTTGATTCTGTCTGTGAGAATGATTTGTTTTTCCTATTGTTTGAATCTTTTGGGATTTCTTTCCTCAGAGTTTCATAGTTCTACATGTAGAGATCTTTCACCTCCTAGGTTAAGAATATTCCTAGGTATTTTATTTTCTTTGTAGGTGTTGCAAATGGTATTGAGTCTTTAATTTGACTCTGGGCTTAACTGTTATTAGTGTATAGAAATCATACTGATTTATGTACATTGATTATGTATCCTTATTGAATTTATCAATTCAAAGAGACTCTAGGTGGAATATTTGGAGTTTTCTTTTTAAAATTTTATTTAAGAATATTACAGAGTTATACACACTTTGGTTACACAATTCAGTTTTGTACACTTTAAGTCAAATGTATGAGTGTGTCCTTTACTCAGAATATATACAATGTATTAATCGCGTATGAATTTACCCAGCCCATCTTCAGCTATCCTACCTACTTGCTTTCCACTGGGTTTTACTTCCATATGTGCTTATAGGTATTGATTGACTGGTTTCAATTTAGTATTGAGTACATGTGGTGTTCATTTTTCCATTCTTATGATACTTTACGTAGAAGAATTGCAGGCAGACTGGGGACCAAAGACCCCATTCTTGGCAGGGGAGGGCACCCCCAGCAAAGGGAGAATTAAAAACTAAGCTGAGGCTCGGCACCTGTGGCTCAACTGGCTAGGGCGCCAGCCACATACACCTGAGCTGGCGGGCTTGAATCCAGCCCAGACCCGCCAAACAACAATGTGGCTGCAACCAAAAAATGGCTGGGCGTTGTGGCAGGCGCCTGTAGTCCCAGCTACTTGGGAGGTGGAGGAAAGATACTCGCTTGAGCCCAGGAATTGGAGGTTGCTGTGAGCTGTTACACCTTGAGGCTCTGTATCAAAAAAAAAAAAAAAAAAAAACTAAGCTGAAGGAGACAGAACAAAGAAATGTCAGCTAATTTACCTTTAAGCCAGCCATTGCTAAATTTCTTATCTGAACAAATTTCTGGCCTTTCCTGAAACTCTGGCCTATTGGGGATACAGCTTACACAAATACCCCTGCTGAGTCTGTGAACA
>CAUYON010043465.1:0-33816 GCA_963573935.1 Arctocebus calabarensis | reverse complement strand
CTCAAAGCCCTCACTCTCTCGAACTAGAGCACGTTCCAGGATCACACGGCCTTCCTTATAACGCTGGCTGTCTTCAGTGGCAAACTCATAGATCCATCCCAGTTTGCTATTGCAGTTTTTGCAGCTCACATCTCGAACCATGTGGCGACCAGTGAGCATGACCCGATCTTGAACTTCACTGTATTGCAGGTTAACTACCTAAGAAATACGTAAAAAGAAAATTGCACATAAGTTATTTGCTAAATAAATATACAATATTATGGTTGATACAGTTAACAGCAACTCAGAAAAGGAGACAGTAAGGTTATCAGTCAAGCCTATAATACCTTTCCAAGAGCTATTTTTAGAAGTTTCTGGGATAGGCAAACATCTGGAAATTGCACTATACTGGACAGCTAATGCAATCAGGCAGTGCTATACTATAGCCCAGCTCACACTATGTATACACACTATGTGTATACATTACTGTGTTGTAGTAAAGAAAGTACTGAAATGGGAATCATGAAATATAGGTTTAGGTTTAACTGTTACTGTTCACTATTCGTTGATGAGACAGTCAACATAAAAGAACCTAGCACACCACATGTATTCCCTAAAAGAGTTTGTCAATTTGTTCCTGAAAATACATTTTATGAAAAAAAAGAAAATACATTTTATGTACAGACAGACTAAGCCTACTACAGACAATATGCTGTAATGTATAATTTGTAAGTGAGTTCAAAGACAATGAACAAACGAAGTGGGTCCTAAGATAATCTATAAAGAATTTCTAATGATTCTGAATACTCAACAATCCTCTACACATTTTACTTTTCTATAAAGAGATCAATAGTAAATACTTTTGGCTTTGAAGACTACATGGTCTTTGTTGTAATTGTTGTAGCATGAAAGCAGCCAGAGACAGTATGTTGATGAATAACATGGTTGTGTTCCATTGAATTTTGCAGGGGTCACTACAAAAGTTTTGAAATAAACTGTTATGGTCCATTATTTCACTTTCAAGAAACAAAGTTGACAGTATCCTTTCTGATTCACCAATGCAAATTTAAACTTGCTCAGCTTATCAGTGTTGCTGAGGGGTTCATTTGTTTCCATCCTAGTGGATTTTATGCTTATTTTTGCATATCTTAAAACTTTCATTATGACTCACATATTCACAAAAACAGGCAGCTGGCTTGCTATTGTCTGACAATCACTGCACTTTACCTAAATAAAGGTCAAGGAGAATATACTAGCAATTCTCTGAGAGAAAAGCTTGTTTCTACTTGAAACAGAGGCGTCTACTGGAGAAGTTTATCTGACCTTCTAAGTAAGAACGGTGCCAGACTAGACATATTCCTTAGCAATATGTCTAGAGATTTGGCAATTCAACTTTGCAATTATATCATGTATTAAACTCCAGGAGGCATAGTCCCATCAACTCATTTCTTTTCTTTTTTGGAGATAGTCTCTCACTTTGTTGTCCTTGGTAGAGGGCCGTGGCATCACAGATCACAGCAACCTCAAATTGCTGGGCTTAAGTGATTCTCTTGCCTCAGCCTCCCGAGTAGTTGGGACTATAGGCACTGGCCACAACGCCTGGGTATTTTTTTTTGAGATGGGGTCTTGCCCTGGCTCAGGCTGGTCTTGAACCTGTGAGCTCAGGCAATCCACCTGTCTCAGCCTCCCAAGTACTGTGATTACTGGCCGTGAGCCACCACTCCCGGTCCCCATCGACCCATTTCAAAGCAAGCCAGAAATTAGAAAGTCAAGCAGACTGGGCATACTTGCAACTCAGAAAATGCTTCTCCTGCTGGTAAACATGTAATAGCCAAACCATAATGAAAAGGATTTATGATGACTGATGAATGGTCAGTAAAAATAAAAAATTTAAGAACTGGTAAAACTGAATTAGAGTAAGACAAATTGGTTAGATGACTATTTCACTGAAGTTATAGTAGCTTAATGCAGCTATCATCCTCTATGGATACATTACTGATGTGCAGGGAAGGGAGGTGGTTGTCTTGACTCCTTCCATCGCCGTGCTGAAGTCATCATAAAATTCTTACACTGAACATTTTCTGAGTCAATGGAGGCTAAGCTTTTGAAAACATGTTCTTTACCCTTTCAAGATTAAAAATCACATTCTAGAAGTACCTTCCTGAGGTCTCAAAGACAAGCTAGTAGGCAATCATTAATCTAAATATTTCAGCTCTCATTCTGACTCCCTGATTTCTCTAAGGACTGAGAGCGTATTATGGTGTTGCTGTCAAATATAGTCACTTAAATTTAGGAATGAAACTTTTTCCACCAACCTTGTTAAAAAGAAATGCTCTGCCAGTGATGCCTGTGAACCGAGTGGAGATGAGTTCTGAGCGGTTGGTCAGGATCGTATCACAGTTTGCACAAGAAAACAGTCGGGTACCACCAATATGATCAAGGAAAATTCTGCCCATTTTTATAACTGAAGTTCTAAAAACCTAGGAGCAAATGGAAAAAAATAATATACTATAATAAAATACAACCTTTTAGCACCTATTGAACGGATATCATAGAAATTTATATACTCTCTGATGTAGTACTTGGTGTGTGAAACAGCTGACTCTGAACAAAAGGATCGAGTTCATGCACTGAATGAACAGGAATACCCAACCTAAGAACATTTTAGAAGCAGTGAGCCAATGAAGTAAACATGCTTAGGGAAGGCCAAGGAATGGCATCACTTCTCTTTTGATTGGAAATAGAAAGTTTAATTTCAGAACATGAACAGTATGATAAAGCACTGGCAGAGAGGTGAAGACAGAAAGGCTTAGCCTAAGTGTTAAGTACACATTCTGAGCATTTGTAATTTGAGAAAAGACATGTAGGGTATGCGTGGGATGACAGAGAAGAGTAGAAATAGAAGCAATCAGAAAATAAACAGAAGTGTTGTTTGAGAACATGAGGTAACTGGATCTGTGGTTCCCTGGTGCATCTAACAACTGTGTAGGGGGTGGCACTAACTTTAGTAAGTCTGAGTCTATGTCCAGGGAGTACCATACAAGGTGCTTATTTGAACATCATCATAGTAACTCTGTGAGGTTGTTATGACCTCTACTTCATAGATCAAGTCCAAAATGGTTAAATAGTCAAAGGTTATACAGCTGTTAAATATAGAAAAGTCAGTGGGAATGCAGTTCCCCAACTTAAAGGTAAATTATCTATCACCCCACACCGAGTCTCCTTGAAGATGGTCTAGGCCTGGTGCAAGGCTAATGCAGTGAGAGCAGAAAATAAGGGGAAGAGGGGCTTTCCATAGATAACTTGCTTAGCTTTAAGAAATCCAACTGACTCAATAAAATCACAAAACTGCTGAAACGAAAAAATACAGCTTTAGGACAAACTTCTGAAAGTAAGAAAACCACACTTCAATATTTCAAAAGGTAGGGGAGTTACTACACATAATTCCTTAAATTCACTGCAACTAACTCTCCTAAACTATATTTCTAAAGATGTGAATACAGATATGAACACACCATAGCTTTCATTTAACAAAAAATTTATTCCTGAATGTAGTTATCAGCTGTGTTAATAGTGTTACCCATTTTTAAAATGTCATATTTATTTATTTATTTTTTGAGACAGAGCCTCAAGCTGTCACCCTGGATAGAGTGTCATGGCAGTATAGCTCACAGCAACCTCCAATTCCTGGGTTCAAGCGAGTCTCCTGCCTTTGCCTCCCAAGTAGCTGGGACTACAGGCGCCCGCCACAACGCCCGCCCCCTTTTTTTTTGGTTGCAGTCATTATTGTTGTTTTTGTCAGGCCCGGGCTGGATTCGTGGAACCCGCCAGCTCAGGTGTACGTGGCTGGTGCCTTAGCCCACTGACCCACAGGCGCCGAGCCAAAATGTCATATTTATAATAAGAATGTACTATCATTTAAGATTGGGGGAATTCCATTACAAATTAAAAAGGAAGGTCCATTCCTTTTTACATCTGTGAACTTCCCAGACATCACGCAGTCCTAAGGTTATCGGAAATGTCATTATCACAACAATCTTTATGACTTCCCTTATACATTATGATATGGATGTTCAACAAGGAATAAAAAAACACAGTGAACTACAATATGCAGTTAGTAAAAGGAAAACCAGAGCATTAACAAAAGTCATAATGAATAAATCGTGGACTAACAACAGACTTACAATAAGATACTTAACTTCCTGATAACCTTTCTGTGAAATGACAGCATAAAGTAATACTAACTATTCTTTCAGTCTTTAGGATAGCATTGCTTTTCCCAGACTATTACTACAAATCAGAAGTTGCAAATCTGAGGCCTGCAGGCTGAATTCATTTGGTAGCCTAGGAATATAGCAGTGAACAAAACAGATTAAAAAAAAACCCTTCCCGGGGTGGGTGGGGGGAAATGACATGTTTCACTTGGGCCCCAGAGTTTTTAATTTTTAAAATTAAAAAGAAGCCTGTATTTGGAGGTTCTTTTTAACAACAGAGAGGACCTGGCAACATAAGCAAGTACTCTCCTATAGCAACAACTGATCACAGCTGAGGGGCAATCTGCTTCACACAATTATATTATCTGTTTGGTCCTTATACCAACATTTGCATTTATGACCAAATACAGATAAAGCATTCAACAAACCTGTAAGTAGCTGGTTCTAGCCATTAACAGACAGGATCAGCAGAAAGGTTTAAAGAGTTTAAGTTATTAAGGCATAGTCCTCAACACAGTCCTTCTTCCAAAGACTAGTATTTGTACAGTCACTTATAGCCTCCAACTAGGGATTCTGGAATACATTATTTTAAAGCCCACTTTCCTTAAGACTTTTAAATAAAACATTCACATTGTAATTTATTTCAACCATGAGGCAGAAATAACTAGCTGTTTCTGAACTGACCACAGTGGTTACAATGCTATTGTGGAAAATGTATTGTACTTCAAAGTGAGCTCTCCTTACACCCTCTGCCTACATCACTCTATCTTTGGCTTAAAATTACGAACAATGTAGCTGTGACCATTTTCTACTGGGGGTAAACAGATTTAACATGCCTTCTTTACCCTGCTTCCAATTCAATCTATTTTTTACTCAAGTATTTTTACTGGATTCAATGATATGATTCATTACTAAGACCAAAAATATCTAGGCAGAACCTTGTGTTATACTATTCCTAGTTGTGGTTGCCATTTATAGAGCACTACATATATATCTATAAAATGTAGTTTTAGTTTGCCTAAAAAGGTAAGAAAGAATGCCACAGACTGTAACATAAGCAAGCAAAACATCACCTACTGTCAAGGGCCTTAACAAAACAGAAAGACCAGCTGGGCATGGTGGCTCACACTTGTTATCTTCCCACGCTGGGAGGCTGACACAGGTGGATCGCTTGAGCTCAGAAGTTCAAGATCAGCCTAAGCAAGAGCAAGACCCCGTCTCTACTAAACATAGAAAAACTAGCCCAGTGTTGTGGCAGGGACTTGTAGTCCCAGCTACTTTGGAGGCTGATGCTGGAGGATCGCTTGAGCCCAGATAAGGTTGCTATGGCACTCTACCCAGGGTGACAGAGTTGAGACTGTCTCGAAAAAAAATATATATATATACTATATATATAGAAAACAACCTCTGCGAAGTCATTGTACTCCAGGCAGTAAGCCTTACCTTTTGGGAGTCAGAAACTCAACCTAATACTGACTTACAGAATGTTTGTGCACTCCTCAAATTTCTATGTTGAAATCTAATCACCAATGTGAGAGTATTAATGGTGGAATAGGTCACAAGGGCAGGGCCCTTAAGAACAGGATTATCATCCTTATAAAAGTCTCAAAGCTGCCTTGCCCCTTTCTACCACATGAGGATGTAGCTAGAAGGTGCCATCAACAGACATTGAACCTGCCAGTGCCTCATTTTGGATTTCCCAGTCTCCAGAATTGTGAGAAATAAATTTGTTGTTTATAAGCCACTCAGCCTATAGTATGCTGTTACAGCAGCCTGAATGAACTAGATAGCCACTTTATTATTAAGGAGGAAGGTCATTAAAAAGCTAAGACTAACACCTGAGTCAGGCTTCTCTGAACCTGGATAATATATTAAACTCTGCCTTAGACCTGTTAACTATTTAAGTGTCTACCCTGTATGGGACATTGCACTTGGTGTTTATATGCCACATTTAATTTTGAACTAAATCTTGCTTCAGTTCTTTTCACTCGAACAGAGGGCTGCCAGAATCTATCTCTCTCCCTCAAGTTCCCTACTCTGTTGGTGGTAATTCCAATCATAAACTCTCCTAAACTGGAAACCCTGGCGACTTCTTTAAAAAAAAAAACAAACACCTTGGAAAACAGACAATTCCTCAAAAATCAATTTGGAAGTCTTTCCTCCCTCCTCCTCATTGTCTTAATGCTTACGACGTCTAGATGAGCCTTTCATGATCACGGAGTATTATTAAATGTAATATACATTCACAGGTGCCAGTACATTTATGCTAAATACACAGTGCTACAAAAACATGGCCAAGGGCAAGTCCTTCCCCCACCACTTTCTGAAAGCTTAAAGAATGCTCCTTTATAAACTTAAGTTTTTCCTGACAGAATATAGCTGATTCAAAAAAAAAAAAAAAAAAAGAAAGAGCCAAAGAGATATTTTACATATGATAAAATTTACCCACTCTAAGTGTACAAATAAATAATACTTAATAAATTTATAAAATCTTGCCACCATTGGCTCGGTGTCTGTGCATCAAGTGGCTAAGGTGCCAGCCACATTCACCTAAGCTGGTGGGTTCGAATCCAGCCCAGGCCGCCCAACAATGACAGCTGCAACCAAAAAATAGCCAGGTGTAGTGGCAGGCAGCTGTAGTCCCAGCTACTTGGGAGGCAGAGGCAGGAGAACTGCTTGAGCCCAGGAATTGGTGGTTGCTCAGAGCTGTGATGCCAAGGGCAACAGCTGGTGGCTCTGTCTCAAAAAAAAAAAAAAAAAAAAAATCTCGCCACCTTGACCACAAACTGGCTTTGAGAGGCTTCTATCACACTCTAAAAAATTCCCACATAACTAGTCAGCAGCCCTTACCTGCTGCCTTCAGGCACTGGCAACCACTGATCTGCCCTTCATCTGATTGCTTTCATACTCAAAACATTTCCCACCTTACACTGATCACCTTGCTTAAAGGAGCCCCAAATCTCTTCAGCTATGTATTTCTAAAACATCCTTAGAGGGAGCTGCTTTCACAGATGGCTAATGTTCTTTGTGTTGATTCTGGGGGCACCTTACTGTGTCCCTTAGTAACAAAATACAAGCTTTGGTATCTGACAGTATTGAAGTTCAAGTTTATTGCTGAATTAGGGTCAAACCCATCAATTAAAACTTAAGTTAGGGCGGCGCCTGTGGCTCAGTCAGTAAGGTGCTGGCCCATATACCGAGGGTGGCAGGTTCAAACCCGGCCCCTCCGAACTGCAACAAAAAAATAGCCAGATGTTGTGGAGGGCGCCTGTGGTCCCAGCTACTCCAGAGGTTGAGGCAACAGAATCACCTAAGCCCAAGAATTGGGAGGCTGCTGTGAGCTCTGTGACGCCACGGCACTCTACCGAGGGTGATAAAGTAAGACTCTGTCTCTACCAAAACAAAACAAAACAAAAAAAACCTTAAGTTGTATTTAAGATGCTACCTTCCTTTTAAACGTTTCAAGTAAAGCCCTTTACTTATTAATATTCTTTAATCTTTGCCAGTAACATTTCCCAAATAATTTTACAAAGAACGCCTCTTTGGTGTGAGTTTTTAGTAGTACCAGGTTATAAAATCCTAAAAAGGTTGAAATAGGTATCAAGGTTGGTTAGCTGGAGCCCACTTCTCAGTTTATTTGAAATTATCTGAACCCGTGAGGAGCTAGGATGAACATTATCTGTGAAATTCACAGATGATTCAGAGATCACAGTTTAGTAATTATTTTCAATTTCTTCTCCTTCCAAAATATGGCACATTTAGCTACCTATAACTTCCAATTTCTATTTTACCAGGAGAACCTGGGGAAGCAATCACATTTTACAACCTCTACCTTCCTGCATAATTTTTTCTTTTTAACATACAGAATTTACAGAATCTATAACCAAAAAAAGATTTTTTTTTTAAGAGACAGAGTCTCACTTTATCGCCCTCAGTAGAGTGCTGTGGCATCACACAACTCACAGCAACCTCCAACTCCTGGGCTTTAAGCGATTCTCTTGCCTCAGCCTCCTGAGTAGCTGGGACTATAGGCGCCTGCCCCAAGGCCTGGCTATTTTTTGTTTTTGTTGCAGTTTGGCTGGGGTGGGGTTCAAACCCACCATTCTCGGTATATGGGGACGGTGCCCTACTCAATGAGTTTCAGGCACTGCCCCAAATTTTCTTTTTCTTTTGGAAATCTGTGAGAAACAAAGTCTCTCAAGATGCTTTATTTTAAAAATTGGACATGAACTATGTAATTTCCTAGTTTACTTCCAGGCAAGTAAAACAATTTTCTAAAAAGGCTATTGGTTTCTTTTATATGTACACATACACTAACAAATGAATACACGTTGTTCAATATTTTCCTTAAAAGTGGGGTGAGGTTAGCAAACTCAAGCCTCTGGGCCAAATCTTGCCAACCATGTTTTTTTTTTTTTTGTAGAGACAGAGTGTCACTTTATGGCCCTCGGTAGAGTGCCATAGTGTCACAAAGCTCACAGCAACCTCTGACTCCTGGGCTTAAACGATTCTCTTGCCTCAGCCCCTCCAGTACCTGGGACTATAGGCTCTGGCCACAATGCCCAGCTATTTTTTCTTTGTTTGTTTTGCAGTTTGGCTGGGGCCGGGGTTGAACCCACCACCCTTGGCATATGGGGCTGGCGCCCTACTCACTGAGCAACAAGCACTGCCCCCCAACATGTGTTTTTGTATTGCCCACAGTCAAGAATGAGTTTTCAACTTTTTTTTTTTTTTTTTTGAGACAGAGCCTCAAACTGTCGCCCTGGATAGAGTGCCTGCTGTGGCATCACAGTTCACAGCAACCTCCAACCCTATTCTTTTGCCTCAGCCTCCCAAGTAGCTGGGAGCACTGGTGCCGCCACAATGCCTGGCTATATTTTAGTTGTAGTTGTCATTGTTGTTTGGCAGGCCCGGGCTGGATTCAAACCGGGCAGCTCTGGTGTACGTGGCGCCTGAGAGGCTTGAGCTATAGGCGCTGAGCCAAGTTTTAAACTTTTAAACGGTTGGAGGTAGGTAGGGAGGTAGGGTATTTTGTGACACAACATTTATGAAATTTAAATTCTGGCGTCCATCAATAAAGTTTTGTTTTAAACACAGCCACACCCACTTGCTTATATTTGATTTCCCACTACAATGATGGAGTTTGAATAGTTGCTATGGAAACTTTGTGGCTTGTAAAGTTATAATATTTCCTATCTGGCTCATCACAGAGAAAGAAAAAGTATGTCCTGCTTAAAAACATATGGGCAGATAAAGAGTGTTTTATTTAGGAAGCAGTCTTTCTCAGAAAAAAAGTGAAAACTTGGCATTTGTACGTAAAGAACAATATAAGTATTTGCAACATCAGTTTAATTCTTTTTCTTCATGGGTTTTCCAGATAAAATCCTTAACTTTCTGTAACTAGTTCAGCATGTTGAAGATCAACCATAAAAAAAAGATTATAAAAATAGATAATATACACCCAGTTGCTGTCTCCTTCTCCCTTCACCCCCAGGACTCTTTAACTGTGCAGCAGACAGCTAAACTTTATTGTAGAGTAAGGCTCCCCAGGTTCAAATCTTAGCTCTCCAGTTTAATTAGCTCTGTAAACTTTAGGTAAGTTATCCTTTGCTTCTTCATCTGTCAAAGAGTGAATAGCAATATTTATCTCTTGAATTGTAAGAATAAAATGGAAATACTATATCCTGAGAACAGTACAGTGCCTGGTACACACTGAATGCTAAATAAAGGTCAATGAAACCAGATTACTTTCATCAACATTTCCCACCCTAAATTCCCACTGTTACAGACGAAAAAAGCAAGGCTCCTATTAATTATGGCAAAGCTAAGGGACCTATTTGCCCTATTAATTAGGGCAAAGCTGACAGAATTACAAGCAAGAGGAAAGTTAAAAATCTTCCAAAGCATCTCAAATTCTTAGTGTCACAGTTCTAGGTCTTTTAATAGGTACCTGCCCTCCTATAATAATCCAGTTTGGTTTCAAGGCTGGCAAGTGAAATTAACCAAACCAGGCACCTTCTCTCAGTCCTAAAAATAACCAAGAGGAGAACAATAAGTATCTATTTGCATCTCACAGGCCTTTGTGAGGGGAAAACACTTACAAAGGGTTAATGGAATCTGCCCCTTCCGGAGGTTTTGTTTTGCAATAAAATACTGCTAAAATGGGGAAGCCTGCCTGTACCTCTGGTTTTCAGTCTCTTCCTTATCCAAATCAAAGGCTCAAACCCCAAATAACAGTGCTGGTTTGATTACTACAATAATAAAAATTTAATGCTAATGTAATTTTATCAACTCTTTTCATACTGACATGTGACTAAATGTAGTTAATATTAAAAACCTAGAAGGGAAAATAACTGTAATCCATGAAACGAATTTTCCAATTTTCGTACAAAGTATTTGTCAAGCCAAGGTTTCAGAACTCTTGCAATCGCTGGCCAGTTTATGCTGCTGTGTCAAACAATCTCCTAGCTGCAGAATAAGGTCTTCATTTGAGCAAAATTTTTAAGTGTTTTTGTCCTCACCACCAACCCTAAATGACTTATTTTTTCTTGTTTTGTTAAATGATTTCCAAGTTTCTTATATTTCTATAATGCTTAGTTTAATCACTAGAAAAGAAGACTAGTCAGTCATGTTACTCAGGAAACCATGAGTCAGTGCAGAGTTGGTAATCTCCCCCATAACCTCTTGGCAAGACAAATTCATGATCTCTTTGTTTGTTGTTATGCAAGCCTCTAATTGGACGAAAAGAAGTATAATTCAACATCTCCCTGATTCAAGTGTCAAGTAGCAAGCTCATGTCTACCTAAGTGAAGTTCAGTTCCTGACACTGACACTGCTACACAGGAATACCAGGAAAATCGATACTGATTTTTATAGGCATCTAGGCACTATTAAACCTACAAAGATATTCTGCGCACAAATATACTCAGGACTATGTTTATGTCTCATAGATTGTTTTTTATAGGTAGGTGCTAATTTCTTCCCTTTACACTTAATTTTTGTCCCTATTTCCTTTCACTTTTTGTTTTTAAACCTATTTCTTTTTACTACCTAAATAGATAGAAAACACAATTAACAAGTGCAGAGAAGTCTTCAGAGATACAACCAGATAACATTTTAGAAGCCATTTATATTTACTAACCTTGTTTTAAAAAGTTACTGTTAAACTCCAATTTAGTTTCCTTGCCTAGAGTTAAATAATTTACATGAACACATTTCATCACTGCTCCATTTTTTAGAGATAAGATGGTTGCTAGAGATAAACTTAAAAAAGGATTGTATTGGACACTTGTATTGGACAAGGGTGTAGAAAGGTAAACAGCTCCTTCCAAAGAGGGTAATTCTACCCAGTGTTCCAGTACACACCAAAAAAAAAAAATTGGAGATGTGGAAAGTAGTTTTTGTTCCAAATTCTATAAACGTCACCTTCTTGCCTTAGGGCTGTTTTTTCCTCCTAAGCCTAACAAACAACAACCCAAAGCCTCTTCATTTTCTGTCTGATCAATATCAATACAGTTCAAAATGTTTACTACTTTACTCTTACTCATTTCTCATTGCCCCATTTTTGAACTTTCATGACACTTTATAAGTAATATTTAACTTTGTATTATTACTCAATTTCATTTGTCTATGACTTTTTACTAAATTGAGAAAAGACTAAGTTCTGTGCAATTTCCTTACCTAATCCATACAAATATCACTAAACTTTTCAGAGGAAGAAAAATCCACCCAAGGCGCTTCACATCTGGCACAAATATGTACCCTGGAAACCCTGCTTGCTTTTGGTTCCTCTTTGTTGGACTGCAACTGCAATGCTGTGTATGTGACTATCCCGACCTAATACCCTATTACACCTCATTTTTTTCTTCACCCCTAAGTCTATTAATTTTCCAAAAACACAAGGTTGGCCTGAGGTTACTTCAGCTTTTCCATCTATCAAGGAGACCCGGAATAAAAATCCTCAGATTACCAACAGGGCTCTGTAAACAGAAAAAGTTTAAAAATACATGAGCCGTACACCTTTCTAGACGTTCCCTTGAAAGGGAGATTGGTCGGTGTTGGGATTAAACAGATCTTTGTAGTATTTCAGCTTCCCACTCCCGCTGACCGAAACATTCATGTGTCCTACCTACCTGCCTAAGACTGTAAACAAAGGGGTTCCAAGAGCACGCCTACCCTTCCATCCGCGAGCAGCAGGCAGGACGCGGCCCGCGGGGGGGACAGCTGGGCTGCCCGGGCGACCCCGGGCGCCAGGTGGACTCAGCCCGCAGCGCCCCCACCGCCCGCTCGGCGCGCCCAGCTGATCGCGATCACATGACGCCTGCCGGCCAATCGCCAGGGGCCGGGCGGCCGAGCGCGGCTGCGGCGGGGCCTCCCCCGGCACAACAAACACCCGCAGGAAACAGCTGAACAGCCGCAGGCTGCTCCAGTCACCCGAGCCCTCCGCCCAGAGATCGGCAGGGCAGGAGGGCAGGGGTGCCGGACGTTCAGCCGGCGGGGGCAAGGGAGAACACCGACCCCGCCCGAGGGCAGTGCCTCACGGGCAGGGCGTGGGGCTCCTTCCGAGACCGGTCACGCCGTGGCGTCATCTTGGCCCACACAAATCGGCCAAGTTCCGACTTCGAGGCGGTGGCAGAGGAGCCCGGCGACGCGGAGCCCTGCGCGCCCCCGACACTGCGGCGAGGACGGAGGCCCGGTGGGGGCGGGGCCGCAGGCGCGGCTCGAGGGTGTCGCCGGTCGAACGCCCCGCGGAAGGGGCGCCGCAGCCTCCACAGAGTGGGGGTGGGGCGCGCCCTGAGACCGCGAGAGGCGACGGCCGGGACGCCGCCCTGAGGGTCGCGGCTGTTGCTGTCGCGCCCGTCGCCCAGCTGCGCGGCGGGGGCGGGCCGACGGCGGCCGCCGCGCCAGGCCTCACAAAGAGCAACAGCCCGGCCCGTCGACCCGCAGTCCCGGCGCCGAGGCCCGCCCAGAGGGGCCGGGGGCGGCCGCGCCGGGTCCCCGGGGGGAGCGCAGCGGGGATAAGGCACTTCCTGCCTGGGCCCCCCGCCCTGGCAGATCCCTTACTGCTTCGAAGCTTCCGAGTCCGGACCGGCTCCTCTGCCTCCACCGGCTCTGACCCTCAGGCCCCCAGCAACGCTCACCCTGAGCTGCGGTGAGATCTGCGGCCGCCAGCGGCTCTTCGCTCCTCAGCTGGGATGAAGCCCCTCAGCCACCCGAGTCTCCAGGTTTAGTCAGGCCCAGGCCTTGGCCCCGCCTCTCCTTGCTTGGGCCTCAGCGTCAATCATCTGCTATGGCTCCGCCCCCCCACGAGTCGGCGCTCCCAGTTGGCCCGGAACGCCCTTCATTTCTAGGCCCCGCCTCTCTTCGCGGCATCCTGCCCCTTTCTCTGAGCCCCGCCCCTTCTCTGGTTCACCCTCCCCCCACTCCAGTTCCTTTTTGCTTTTCGGCCCACCCCTCACAGAAGCCGCAGACCCAGGGCCTGCTCCCTGCAGCCCGCCCCGCCCCTGACCTAACATCTTGGACTCGTGCAGCCAATCAGAGAGGCTAACTCTACCCACTCTCCCGAGGCTGCCAATGCGGCGAGACTTATAATTCTCCTCCCCCTCCCAGCTGAGAGCACACAACACAGCGTCCACGTGAGTCAGCTTCTTAAAGGGAGACGGCTCCGCCTAGTTATTTGCGGCAGCTAGGAGTCTTCGGGCGTCATTAGCGTCACCTAGGTGGAGACAAGGGCCTAGCTTTCTGATACCCAGTGAGGCCGTGATGACGAATGAAAACAAGCTGTTTTCTAGACCAAAGCAGGTACGTAGGGAGTTAAAATGCACCATGCAATTCATTTCTTCCAGCCACTTGTCACTCTTATTTTCAAAACCCTAACCCTTCCCATGTGAACATAGAGGAACTCCTGGAAAACATCCAGGGGAAAGGATTTTTCAACCGTGCCCGACTTCATTGATTTTTTTCTTAGTAATGGGAATGATTCTCAAAAAAGATGAGAAAATTCAATCTTATACATGGGGATGTTCTACCTCAGAGAATCTGAAATTTGTGAACACGGTAGCTGTTCCCTTAACCCTCACCAACACTTAACGATGGAAGGTTTTGCTTCTCATTCCATCGAATTTCTCAGGTACATTTTGCAGGGTTTCAGGATAAAGCAAAAATATTCAATGATGCCTGTTTCTCAGATTACAATATAAATTAACATTTGAAGTCAATTTGCAAGGTATTTAAAGCCATTTTTGGTGGGACAGAGGTTCTGAAGCAAATCCCAGCTCTTGATTCCTGGTCATCCCCAGATCCATCAGTGATTTCATTCAGTTCAAATAAAGTTCTTATGACCATCAAAGTCAAAGGACTAGTTAAAGTTTCTTTTTTTTCCCCCAAGAACCGGGGAGGTAGTAAGTTATCTTTTGATAAGTGAGTTATCTGTTTGTTTTAGTTAGTATTAATTACAAAAGTAACACGTTTGGGCAGCGCCTATGGCTCATCGAGTAGGGCGCTGGCCCCATATACCGAAGGTGGCAGGTTCAAACCCCGCCTCGGCCGAACTGCAAAACAGAAAAATAGCTGGGCGTTGTGGTGGGTGCCTGTAGTCCCAGCTACTTGGAAGGCTGAGGCGAGAGAATCGCCTAAGCCCAGGAGTTGGAGGTTGCTGTGAGCTGTGTGACACCATGGCCCTCTACCGAGGGCCATAAATTGAGACTCTGTCTCTACAAAAAAAAAATAGTAACATGTTTATTGTGGGAAGGTCATATTACCTCACTTCATAAAAAGACTGCCATTTGCTAACAAGCTTGGTCTGTATCGTCCTCGCCTCCCAAATGAATGTGTATAGAAGCATATTGTACCTCTTGTCCTTTAACTGGCTTTTTTTCCCCCATATGTTATGGCCATCCTTTTATGTTAAATGTATCTTTTATCTACAAATTTATCTTTATGGTTTTACATGGTATGAATCCATCATTATTTTTTCTTTCTTTTTTTTTTTGGCAGTTTTTGGCCGGGGCTGACTTTGAACTCACCATCTCAACATACGGGGCTGGCGCCCTACTCCTTTGAGCCACAGGAGCCACCCTGAATCCACCATCTTTTTTAAACAAGTTTTCTACTGATACATAGTTCGCCTTAATCTTTTAGTACTAAAAATACTGCTGTAATCAATACCTGTATTCAACATGAAATATTCATCAAGTATTTCTGAATACAACCATTCAAAAAGAGAGTAAAATGCTTAACTCACGAGAATGAACACTTTTAAGTTCCAAGTAAAACAACGGGGACAGTATTTATTCATTTAACAAATATATAAAGTGCTTCCTGTTCTAAATGCCTTAAAATTATTAACCCCTTTAATTTACACAGCCCTTAGTGAAGTACTATTATCCCTATTTTATGGGTGAGTAAACACTGAGCACAGTGATTATCTTGTCAAAGGTCACCCCATAAAGTTATTGACTACGATTTTTTTTTTTTTTTTTGTAGAGATAGAGTTTCACTTTATGGCCGTCAATAGAGTGCCGTGGCATCACACAGCTCCAACAACCTGGGCTTAGGCGATTCTCTTGCCTCAACCTCCCGAGTAGTTGGGACTACAGGCGCCCACCACAACAACCTCCAACTCCTGGGCTTAGGCGATTCTCTTGCCTCAGCCTCCCGAGTAGCTGGGACTACAGGCGCCCACCACAACGCCCGGCTATTTTTTTTGTTGTTGTTTGTTGCAATTTGGCCAGGTCGGGTTTGAAACCACCATTCTCAGGATATGAGGCCGGCGCCCTACCGACTGAGCCACAGGCACTGCCCTGACTATGGTATTTGTAAACTTGGAAAAGAATGGTGAAATTTTGGGTGGCACCTGTGGCTCAATGGAGTAGGGCACCAGCCCCATTATGCCAGAAGTGGTGGGTTCAAACCCAGCCCCGGCCAATAATTGCAAAAAAAAAAAAAGATGAAATTTTATTTTAGAAACATTACTCTGGATAATAATGATGTGCAGAGTTAAAAATCCAAGTATGAGAGTGAGTATGTTAGTCCACACGTATAATCCCCAATACTTTGGGGAGGCTGAGGCAAGAGAATTGCTTAAGTCCAAGAGTTTGAGGTTGCTGCGAGCCGTGATGCCAGGGCACCCTACCCAGGGTGACATAATGAGACTGCCTCAAAAAAAAAAAATAGTATCCAAGTTTAAAATAAAGGCAAAATAAGGGCACAAAAGAATGTAATTGAAGGTGCAGATTTAACTTTAATAAGAGTGGCTGCACAGGGCTGTTTATCAGTGGACTAAGGACATAGTTTTCAAAGATAAACCAGAGGTTTTATCCTAGGTAACTGATAGAGTGACGATTTCCCATTGCCAGATATTGAGCAGTTGGGGGAGTTGATTTGGAATGAAAGACAATGATTCTGAGCTGAGCTATGAAAAGTATACAATTAAAGATCATATAACAAATAGAGAGGCTTGGCACCTGTGGCTCAACGGGCTAAAGCGCCAGCCACGTACACCTGAGCTGGCGGGTTCGAATCCAGCCCAGGCCCACCAAACAATAATGGTGGCTGTAACCAAAAAATGGCCGGGTGTTGTGGCAGGCGCCTGTAGTCCCAGCTACTTGGGGGCAGAGGCAGGAGACTCGCTTGAGCCCAGGCATTGGAGGTTGCTGTGAGCTGTGATGCTATGGCACACTATCCAGGGTGACAGCTTGAGGCTCTGTCTCAAAAAAAAAAAAAACAAATAGAGAAGAGAAATTAAAAAAGAGTGACAGGTTTGATACTTATCCTGTTGAGTTTTAGGTTAGAACTGTGTTATACAATAATTTGGAATAGATATTTTACTGAAATTTAATAGTACTAAGACCACTAAGAACATGGTGCATTTTTCATTTTTCAAGTGTTCTTTCACATCTGTCAGTAAAATTTCATGGTATAGCTGCCTCTGTCTAGGTTGTTCATAAGGCGTTCTAGGATTATATCTAGGTATTGCATGTTTTCTGGGGGTGTTATGTGCTAAATTAAGTACACCCTCCCCCAATTTATATATATTGAAATCCCAACCCCTTGTATCTCAGAATGTGACTGTATTTAGACATAGGGACTTTATTTTTATCATTTTCTTTTGAGACAGAGTCTTACTCTATTGCCCCAGGCTAGAGTGCTGGGGTCTCATTGCTCACAGCAACCTCAAACTCTTGGGCTCAAGCAGTCCTCTTGCCTCAGCCTCCTGAGTAGCTGGGATAACAGGTGCCCAACACGTTGCTCAGCTAATTTTTCTATTTTTAGTAGAGTTAGAGTCTTGCTCTTTTTTAGGCTGGTCTTGAACTCCTGAGCTCAAGTGATCCACTGGTCTTTGCCTCCCAGAGTGGTAGGATTACAGGTGTGAGTCACTGTACCTGGCTTGGAGATAGGGACTTTATTATTTATTTATTTTTTTGAGACAGAGCCTCAAGCTGTCACCCTGGATAGAGTGCTGTGGCATTACAGCTCACAGCAACCTCCAATTCCTGGGCTCAAGCGAGTCTCCTGCCTCTCCCTCCCAAGTAGCTGGGACTACAGGCGCCCACCACAACGCCCGGCCATTTTTTGGTTGCAGCCACCATTGTTGTTTGGTGGGCCTGGGCTGGATTCGAACCCACCAGCTCAGGTGTACATGGCTAGTGCCTTAACCCCTTAAGCCACCATCGCTAAGCCGGAGATAGGGACTTTAAATGGTGATTATGTATTAGGCCATTAGGGTGGGCCCTAATCCAATCTAACTGGTGATTTTATGCAAAGATGAAGTTAGGTCACACAGAGATACCAGGGATAGTGGCACACAGAGAAAAGATCATGTGATGACACATAGGAAAGGCAGCCTACTGCAAGCCAAGGAGAGAGGTCTCAGAAGAGATTACACTCTTCAACACTAATCTTGGACTTCTAGCCTATGTAACTGTGGGAAAACAAATTTCTGTTTAAGCCACCCAATCTATGGTATTTTATTGTGGCAGCCTTAGCACACTACTACAGGTGGTCACCGTAAATGAGAACTCCCCATGTTATATAACTTCAACTAGTTATCTGTTGTCTTGTAAGCACGATAATGATTTTGTCATTTATTTTCCTGAATTTTCTGGAAAGAAATTTTTTTTTGACTGCAAATGATCATTTGCTGCCTATTCTCTTGTCATTTTGCCTTGTATTTCTTTGAAAAATCCCTGTTTATGTATATTTGAGTACAAGTGTGAATAGTTCTATCAAACAAATTCCTAGAAGTTATTGTTAGTTGGCAAAATTTCCTTTTAAAGATAAATAATGGATATGAACTTTTATCAGATACCTTTTTATTACCCATTGAGAATGTGTTTTTTCCCCTCAGGCTACTCCTTTATATGATGTATTACAGTAGCCCTCTCCAACAATAAACCAGTTTTGCATTTCTGAGATAAAAATTCCTTTGCTATTTGACATGTCCTAACTCTGACATACTCTGAGTGTGTAAAATCAAAAAACAAGAGTATGCCAATATACTTTATTATGGTTACTAACTGTACTTTCTCCCTGAAATTCTCTGCTATGTCTGCTATGTCTCCAATAGATGATTCCTTTTAATAACTACAAACCCTGAGTCAAACTTTCATGTCCTTTTTATTTATTTTATTTTACTTTTTATTTATTTACTTTTTGAGAAAGAGTCTTACTTTGTAGCCTTCAGTAGAATGTCCTGGTGACATAGCTCCTAGCAACCTCAAACTCTTAGGCTCAAGTGATCCTCTTGCCTCATCCTTCCGAGTAGCCGGGACTATAGGCTCCCACCCCAATATCCTGCTATTTTTTTCCTTTTTTTTTAGAGTTAGGGGTCTCATTCTTGTTCAGGCTGGTCTCAAACTCCTGACCTCAAGCAGTCCATCTGCCTTGGGCTTCCAGAATGCTAGGATTATCGGTGTGATAATCCACCGCACCCAGCCCCAGAATGTCCTTTGATGGTACTTCTGGGTCCCTCTCTTTTGCTCTAATTTTCCTTCTTCTGCTTATAAGGTCTGGAGCTGGTCCTATAGAGGTGAAACTACCTTTCAAGGGGAAGCTTTGTGCCCAATAAACTGGAAGTTTCTCGTTACTTCTGCTTGCTCCCCACAGCCTACTGAGTTTCCTTGCTCCTAAAGCCCAGAAATACTTGAGCCTCCACCCACCTGACTACTCTCTTAAGGCAGTCGTGCTTTATAATTTACAGTCAGATCAAGACTAATGGAAATGAACTACCTCATATGTTGGACAAAAGACAGTCTCTTTTCCAAAGTCCGAGGGACACCTATTCCCGGAGAACACTATTGGTCATCATACTCAGGCTACCCTAAATGTAACCCACACCTTCTCTCCATAGCAGAGACAAACATTTCCTTAGGCCGAGGACTGTCACTTCCCTCTGTCTATGGACCACAGTCTCCCAGACCCTTTCAGTTGCTGCTCATTTGGAGCCTATGTATGATACAAGTAATCTGTCCTCACATTCAACACCTCACTTAAGACCCCAGTGCCTCTTGCAAGTCAGTCCCAATGGCGGCATAATATTTTCTTTTCCCTTCCTTTATTTTGACCTCATATTCATTTCACTCCTATCCCAAAGTACCGACATTCTGCTTTTGAGTAGAAGTACAGAGATTTTAAGGGGATAATAAATTCTGATTAATCCCATCTTCAGTGCCGACAATCTCCTGACCTCTGCCTGGATTCTTTCCATTTCCTGTGGCACAAAGTATAAAGGGCATTCCCCTGTCCCTCCCAAACACTGGTCTGAGGCAGCGATGTAGGTTTTAGTTCTCAAAAATGATAAGGGAGTTTGGAAGAGACAGACAACATTTTTAGCTTTTCTTTAGGCTATCTTCTCTGTTACATGACTGAGAGACAGAGATCATTTCAGTCATGTTTCTTCATGTTAAGGCACTAATTCCATTTTTGAGGGCTACATCCTCATCACCTAATTACCATGTAATGGCCCCACTTCCTAATAAAAATCGTACTAAGAATTAGGCTTCCACTCCATAATTACATCTATGTACACAACCATGATTTTAAAAAAACAAAAACTAGGCTTTAGGCTCAGCACCTGTAACTCAGTGGCTAGGACGCCAGCCAAATACACCAGAGCTGGCAGGTTCAAACTCAGCCCGGACCTGCCAAACAACAATGACAGCTACAACCAAAAAATAGCCAGGTGTTGTGGCAAGCACCTATAGTCCTAGCTTCTTGGGAGGCTAGGCAAGAGAATCACTTGAGCCCAGGAGTTTGAGGTTGCTATAAGCTGTGACACCATGGCACTCTACCAAGGGTGACACAGTAAGACTCTATCTCAAAAAAAAAAAAAAGAAAGAATTAGGCTTCAGTATATGAATCTGGGGGAGAGGGGACAGGAACATTAGGTACATAATAAGAAGAAAGAAATATATGTAACTATAATCACAAGTTAGTTGTTAACTTAAAATATTAATAACTTATTTTGGATTGTGGCCCTTCTACTTTACTAAAAGCTGTATCAAAGGATACTATCACAAAATTCAGCCAAATCTTTTTTTTTTTCTGAGATGGAGTCTCATTATGTCGCCCTTGGTAGAGTGCCATGGCGTCACAGTCCATAGCAACCTCAAACTCTCGGGCTCAATTGATTCTCTTGCCTCAGCCTCCCAAGTAGCTGGGACTACAGGTGCCCCCAACCACAATGCCTGGCTATGTATTTTTGTTGCTGTTGCAGTTGTCGTTGTGTAGCTTGCTTGAGCCGGGTTCAAACCCGCCAACTTTGGTGTATGTGGCTGGCACCGTAACCACTGTACTATGGACACCAAACCAGCCAAATTTTTTTAGATGCACAGATTCTGTACAGGGTTTGAAATCCTCAACCAAGTATTTGTTCTTCAAACTGTTTATTCTCCTGTCTTTGGCAACAGAGTACTAATCTATAGAGGACAGAATAATACTACTACTGAGTATGACTATACCCTGATCTCCAGATCTTATATAAATATAAGATAAATATAATCTTATATAAATATAAATAAATATAATCTTACATGACAAAAGAATTTCCAGATGAGATTAAATTAACCTCCCTCCTTGAGGTAGGGAGGTTATCTTGGATTATCAAGGTGAGCCCGATGTAATCATAAGAATTCTCATAACAAGGAGGTAAAAGGGTCGATGTCCCTACCCAATGAGCTAGGGGTGCTGAGCCTTTGTCCTCAGCTTTTCTGGAGGACTGATTAAAAAAAAAGATTATGTGAAGAATTTGCATCTTCTGCAAAACTATCAGTATCACTCAGCACTAGTAGGATGTAAGTAGCAGAAATCCAGCTTGAAGTAGCTGAACTATAAGAAGGAAATTTATTGGGCCATTATCACCAAAGAACAAGAAGGTTGGTTTAATCTGGCCTTAGGGAACTTAGAAACAGGTAAGACTGGTTGCCGCCATCTCCACCTCTCTCTTTGGAAGTTGACCACTTGCACTTCCATGCCTTGGCCTTAAGCAACTGCATGCTTATCTCCTTATGACTTCCTGGCAGAAAAGTCTTTTCCCTGTAAGCTCCAATTGGGAGAGTTCCAGTGAAGGATTCTGTTTGGCTTCGCTGGCACAGGGACCAGTCACTGCAGCTAGGCACATGGCGTCTTGTAATGGGCAGCTCCCAAGATTTCCAGTGCCACGGAACTGAAGTTGAGGAAATGGCATTTCCCAAAAGAAGGCTGGTTCTATTTTTGTAGACAGAGCCATATCATCATTATTGCTGAAGATACTGCTGGGATGCTTTCCAGCATCCTTGTAAAAGTTTCTTGGTGACTAATCTGCCCTTGAGCAAAGGCTCTGGGACAGGAAATATAAGCAAGCTTGGGAATGACGGGAAGACTGAGAAACTCTGTCTAACAGCATAGCATCCACAGAGGACAGCTGCCAGAGATGACGTTGGAAACCCAGGTAGAGCACAGGTAGAGACAGGATCTAAGCGATTTAGCAGGACAATCCATTTCTTTAATTACAGGTAACTTTTGTAAATACAATGCCATATAGTTGTTATCATAATTGTTATTATGATGCTGCTGTTGTGATTTGTTTGAGAGCATATATATCTACTAAAAAGGCTTTAAAGTCTTGAGATCATCAATTTCAAGTTTTCTAAGACCCAAGTTTTCAGGATCAGAAGCTTCACTCTTGGAAAGGGAATACCATATGCAAATCTTTATTGAATATTAATTATATGAGTCTGTCAAATATATTGGTGACAGGACTGATTGACTTAGGAGTTCTATCAAGAAGTCTTTCCACTCTTACTGTAATTTTGAATTCTAACCTGTCCCATCTGATCTGGCAAGGTTTCATCTCATGGGGTTCACAGCAAGCCCTTGGTTTTGACAAAGGTTCAGTAAGTTAGGAAGCGTCTCATGCTTAGCATATTCTTGGCCTCTGTGGATATGTTCTCTGGCTCCAAAAAGGGCCTTGGAGAATGAGCAAATGAATGGCTTCTTGTAGGAGACAGAGAAAGCACAAGTGAAAAATACAGAAGTATAGTATTCGAAGATTCAAGATAATGGCCACACAGTGGATGGAATCTCAGTGCTTGTTTATGGAATTATCTTCCCCCAGAGCCATGGCTATTGTGTTCTCCTGTGTTCCTGGGAAGCTTCATGTCATCTGACGTCTACCAAGCAAAGAAGGTAAACTATATCATTGTAACAGCCTTGTTCACCAGTGCAGCTTGGCTCAGTGGAAAGGATGCAAGCAGGGCTGGGCTTTGTCTTTCATGGATACGCTATTTGAATTTCAAGATAAATACACTGTAAATAATAACCAATGGCTTTTGGTGATGGTAAATGGTCTATGATACACTGGAAGCTTTTTCTCCATCTTTCTTTTTTTCCATTTTGTCAGAGAAGCATTATGCCATTGTACTTATTTCTCAGGAGTCATTGAGAAGTGTGAGGGTTTTCCTTTTTTAATGTAGTTTTTGAGTAACATCCTGAATATGGTGTAGATAGATATGTGGTATTCTCTGCATTCCTTGTAAGCAAGCTGAAAAGGAAGACAAATTTAATAAAGGGTGAGAAAGCTTAGATAAAGTGAAGGAAATGGTCAGAGTACATTTTTAATAATTTATAAAGACACAAGGATATCTTTTAAGCAAAAAATGTATCAAGAAGTAAATAATAGGCTCGGCGCCTGTGGCTCAACGGGCTAAGGTGCCAGCCACATACACCTGAGCTGGCAGGTTCGAATCCAGCCCGGGCCGGCCAAACAACAATGACGGCCGCAACCAAAAAATGGCCAGGCATTGTGGTGGGTGCCTGTAGTCCCAGCTACTTGGGAGGCGGAGGCAGGAGAATCACTTGAGCCCAGGAATTGGAGGTTGCTGTGAGCTGTGATGCCACAGCATTCTCTCCAGGGTGACAGCTTGAGGCTCTGTCTCAAAAAAAAAAAAAAGAAGTAAATAATAGGTAGTTCTGTTTTTCCTGAAGTAATGCTTGATGCTTTCAAATAAATCACAACAGCAGCATCGTAATAACAATTATGATAACAACTATATGGCATTGTATTTACTATGAGCAACTCAGTATGCTAAGTATTTTACCCATATTGATTTATGTCATCTCCATAACGACTATGTGGGATAGATACTGTTAGTGTCCTTGTTTTATTTCAGGTGAAAAAACTGAGGCATGGAAATGTTGAGCCATATGCCCATGGCATACAGTAAACAGTGGTGCCTAATATTACCACTCAGTAGGGTGGCTCCAGAGCCCATGCTCTTAACTGAAATGCCATACTATTCAATTAATTTTTCCTTTTCTACAGAACTTTGCATTCTACAAGACATTTATACCCCCATCATCTCTATGGATGTATAGATACGTGAAGTTTTGCCAGTCTGGACACTGAGACTCAAAGAGACTCCAAATGTCACAGAGTCAGTTCACAAACAAGGTGAAATTCAAACTCAGGTTTTCTGAATTAAGACATCTATGCTAATTCTCCTAGTGCACAGTTATCTCTTTAAAGGCAAGTAAGAACTCTAAACTAACAAGTTCCACTTCTTGGAACTTGTCTAGGAAAACGTTTATCCAAGGGTGCAGGAATAATAAGGGTGCAAGCTCATTAAAGCACTGTTTGTAATACCAAAAAAGAAAAAAAAGGAAATGAGCTAAATGTCAACCAGTAGGAGAATGGTTTGATACGTTATAATGCAGATATAGTATGCTATCTTGTGAGGTGGTGATTGTGCAATAGAGCAGTGAAGTCATTAGTTAAAAAATCCTGTATACATACGTATATTTTCTAGTTTTCAGTCAATAAGTATTTACTAAACACTTAACTGTATCGGAAGCACTGCTTCTGAAGCTGGGGATGCTATACCAAGTAAGCCAAAGTCCCTTTCCCTATAGTGAGAGAAATTTGACAAGTAAATAATTAAATACTAGCAGAGTCTATGAGTGCCTTGAACCAAACTAGCCACAGAGGTCAGGTGGGGCGGCTGTTTGAAGAAGTGTAGGAAGGGAGGAAGGGGCATTTGAAAAGGAGCATTGTGTCAGAATGTGGAGAAGGGTGTCTGAGACAGAGGGGACAGGAAAGTGGAGGTCCTGGGGTGGTAGGAGCTCATACGGCCTAGGAAGGCTAGTGAGCCTAGAGCATGGGATCTCACCTGTAGACACGGTGCAGAGATCACAGTCTTACTTGAAATTACTTCTTTTTTTTAAAACTACAGAGGTTTTACAGGCTTTTTTTTTTGAGACAGAGCCTCAAACTGTCACCCTAGATAGAGTGCCATGGCATCACAGCTCACAGCAACGTCCAATTCCTGGGCTCAAGTGAGTCTCTTGCCTCCGCCTCCCAAGTCTACAGGCGCCGGCCACAACGCCTGGCCATTTTTTGGTGGCGGCCGTCATTGTTGTTTGGTAGGCCCAGGCTGGATTCGAACTGGCCAGCTCAGGTGTACATGGCTGGCGCCTTAGCCACTTGAGCCACAGGCGCCGAGCCTACAGGCTTTTTTTTTTTTAAAAAAGCTAATCCTTACATTAACTTATAAACTACTTAAGGGTTAAAATTACTCACAGTATGGTCTTTGTGTTTCCAAAATTTTCTCTATTTTACACAAATCCATATATCTTTATCTTTTGAATTTTAAAAATTATAAAAGAAATAGAAACTTAATTCTAAAAAAAAAAAGAGCGTGGGCAGTGAAAAAAAGAGGGTAAGAAGTGGATTTGACTCCCGGTCACCGGAGCCATAGGGGAGGGCTTCATTCTAAGTGAAACAGAAGCGCAGTGCAGTAGTTCATTTTGCATCTTAGAACAATTTCTCTGGCTACTCTTAGAAGCCTAGAGATAGGTTCAAAAGTGAATTCAGTGATGTAGATGAGAGTAGGTGGGGCTTACTCTAGGACTGTGGTCATAGGCGCAAGGAGAAGTGGCAGAGTCTGAAATAAGATGTCCTGCTCCAAGAGACTTCCTGATGTGTCGAATGTGAGATATGAGGGAAAGAGAGGGATCAAAGTTCACTCACAGATTTTACCCTGAGCAAAGAGGTGAATGTGGGGCCCTTTAGTGAGAGGAAAACCCTGGGGAATGGCTTTGGGGAATAAGGTTTTTTTTTTGTTTGTTCTGTTTTTTAGAGTAAGTTTTCTATTTCTTTTATAATTTTTAAAATTCAAAAGATAAAATGTGTGCAAGTACAGATATATGGATTTGTGTAAAATAGGGAAAGTTTTGGAAACACAAAGACTATACTGTGAGTAATTTTAACCCTTTAGTTTACAAGTTAATGTAAGGATTGGCTTTAAAAAAAAAAAAAGCCTGTAAAATCTCTGTAGTTTTTAAAAAAGAAGTTATTTGAAGTAAGATTGTGATCTCTGCACTGTGACTGTGCAGAGGACCTCGAGGACACTGGCCTCCCACCTGCACCCCAAGTTCTTAGTGTCTTCCTCCTTCATCTATTCTATCTGCTCTCTTGGCTGCCATAAGCCACCACACTCAGGGATTAATAACAGGCTGTTCACAAGAAAGATGTATCATCATTTATTGGTTAATAAATTCAGAGAAAATTCTCCTTTCCCTTTGACAGTAAAAACCACATTCTCGAATTTGAAGTCTTAACACATTGAGTTTGTGGAGCCATAGAAGTGAAGGGACCCCGAGATTTTGTAGTCCATGTCTCTCTTGTTATAGATGAGGAACCCAAGGCTTCGCCAGAGAAAGTGATTAATTGTTGAGATCCCAGGAGCTGTAGTAGGGTGGAAGCAAAGTGTAATGGAGCAACGGGCCACTCCACCATTTCTCTCTGTCAGATCAGATCTCTAAGAAGTTAATGCCAAGATGGGATCAGAAATGCCGGAGATGAAACAGAGGGAAGCTTCTGCCTGTGAAGGAGAGCAGGGTTGGGGCTGGGGGGCATGTGACAGAGGGCTGATGAGCCGTCAGACTGCAATGTAGACCTGATATCCATGGAAAGAAAGAGGCAGGGAAGCTTCAGACATGGGGCATCCCCAAGAGATGGCAGCCTGTGAGCAGAGTCTCACATCTGGCAGAAATGGCCCAGCTGCAGCACCTACTGTATATGCAGGTGGGGGAGCAGCAACCAGGACCAAAGCTGTGCTTTCTGCAGCACTTCTCTGGGCTGGAGGTCTGAGGCCACCACACTTACTCCCTGCTTTCTGTACCCACCTTCCCCCTGCTGCTCCCTTCACTGTGGACATTTTCTTCCCGTTCCCCTCCACTGCAAGTGCCTAAGGCTCTGGCCAATTTACCTCCGAGCTGCTTCTTAGAACTACCAGCTTTTGCACCATGCTTTTGTAGCAGGAAAACCGACACAGACAGAAGACCCCAGGCACCAGTCTACAGAGGAAGCAGCGAGTTTATTCCGGCCGGGAGACTCAGCGGACTAGTGTCCCAAAAACTGAGCCCACCCACCCAATCTCTTGCCTTTCTTTTATACATTTTTTAGGGCTAGGGTGCACGTGAGAGTCATGAAGAATGTGAGGTACGTGACAAACGTGAAAGTCGTGGGACTCGAGGGAAGGACAGATCTGCCCGCGCCCTTGACTCCGGGTGAGCTACCTGTCTTCAAGGGCGAGGGAAGGCTAAGGAAGTTGCAAGGTTACTATCTAGGCCCAGCGCCTTCCTAGAGAAAGATAGACAGCTAACAGAGGCAGTGTTACAGACTGTTTGGCTAATGCCGGTACAGAGTGGCCAGGACAGATCTTTGGCTCTGCCTTTACTTTCCTGCCTCACTTTGAAGGCCCTCCTAGAAAACCCCTGCTCAGCCTTTAAGACTTTTCTTCTTGACATACCTAGTTGAATTTAGAATTTGCGCATTTTTGTTTTTACATGTGAAAGTATTTTTCCCACTACAGAAGCTATCCAATATATTCATGGCACTTGCCTTTAGGTTGTTTAAAGTCATGTGCTTGTTGTAAAAATGTTCAGTTGAACTGAATGTGATCCCATATCTCTGTGTATCCATCATCCACACATGTATCTATCTATCCGTCTGTTTGACCATCCATTCATCTGTGTCTCTGTCTCTATGTCTCTACCTCTCTTTCTTCAACCCTACCCTTGCGTGGGCATCTTACCCTTATACATAGTGTTGGAACTAAACTCCTATGTCTTGGGACACCATTTTCTCCACATTTCCACTATTGTCACAAACATAGCACCAGAAGAATTTTTTAAAACCTAGTATCTGTGTTCGGGGTATGAGCAAACAGTCTCATACTCTGTTAGTGACAGTGTAAATTGACATAATATTTATGGAGGGAAAAAGGCAAACTCTATACATTTTAAAACAGGCAAAACTTTTTGGTGTAATAATTTCTATTTCTAGGAAATAATACTGGAAATATATTAACACAAATAAACAAATAATTGTTTCCAGCAATATATGTGATGTTGAAAGGAAAAAAATTCAGTAGAATACTGGGCAGCCATTGATAAAAATGAAATACTAATATAGAAAAATGATGAAAACACATTGAATAAGAAAAGCAAGTTGCTGAACTATGTTTAGTATATTTCCATTTTTGGTTAAAAACTGCAAATCATATACATATATGTATTGATGTAATCAATTAATGTATCTAACATAGATATTTTAGGTTACACAAAGAATCTGAGCAATATGTACTAAACCATTAATAGTGTTTCTCGAGACCCAATGTGTGTGTGCATATGTGCGTATGCAAGGGAGTGAAGAGAATTGGCAGGGTCCAGGTATTTTATAAGGAACTTTTAATTTTGTATATTTTAGGATGTTTAATTTTTTTCTTTTTTGAGACAGAGCCTCAATGCTTATGGGCTCGGCGCCTGTGGCTCAACGGGCTAAGGCGCCAGCCATGTACACCTGAGCTGGTGGGTTCAAATCCAGCCCGGGCCCACCAAACAACAATGATAGCTGCAACCAAAAAATGGCCAGGCGTTGTGGCGGGCACCTGTAGTCCTAGCTACTTGGGAGGCGGAGGCAAGAGACTCGCTTGAGCCAATGAATGGGAGGTTGCTCTGAGCTGTGTTGCCACAGCACTCCATCCAGGGTGACAGCTTGAGGCTCTGTCTCAAAAAAAAAAAAAAATCATGCTTATGTAACCTTTTGGAGATTAGTTTTGGCAGGGAGGGTTTTTTTTTTTTTTTTTTGCACTCAGTATAATCTCTGGATAGTCATGCAGGCTGTCCATGTACCTTTTTGTATTCTTTTTATTGCTGAGTGGTATTCCATGGTATGGATAGATTACAGAATATGTAAAGCATTGCTGGCCATCTGTGTTGATTCCACTTTTGGGCTCTTACGAATAAAACTGCTTTAAATATTCATGTGCAGGTTTTCATGTGAATATATTTTCATCTCTCTAGGCTACATATCCAGGGGTGCAATTGTTGGGTCCCATGGAAGTTGCATGTGTAGTTATTTATTTATTTTCCTATCTATTTGTTGATTTTTTGAGACAGAGTCTTACTCTGTTGCTCCAGGCTAGAGTGCCCTGTTGTCATAGTTTAATGGCAACCTCAAACTCTTGGGCTCAAGCTATCTTCTGGCCTCAGCCTCCTTAGTAGCTGGGACTACAGGCACTGGCCACAACACCCAGCTGGCTAGTTTTTTTTTTTTTTCCACAAAGACAGGGTCTCACTCTTCCTCAACCTGGGCTGGAACTTCTGAGCTCAGGGGATCCACCTGCCTTGGCCTCCTGCAGTGTTAGGATTACTGGCTAGGATTACTGCAGTTTTTAAATAAACTGCCAAACTATTTTCCAGAGTGGTATAACCATTTTATGTTTTCACTATTCATGAAAGATCTAGTTTCTCTGAATCTTCCCCAGCATTTGGTATTATTATTATTTTTTTTAATTTTAGGCATTCTGAGAGGTATCTAGTAACGTCTGCTTGTTTTAACTCAAATTCCTTAATAGTTAATGATGTTTGTTTGTTTTAACTCAAATTCCTTAATAGCTAATGATGTTGAACATTTTTGAGCCTCTTTTCATGTTTATTTTCCATCTGCATATTTTCCTCACTGATATGTCTTTTTTGTCCTATGCCTATTGTTTGCTTTTTAAAAACGCTATTGAGTTTTGAGGTTCCTTACATATTCTAGGTACTAGTCCTTGTTGGGTAAGTAGTTTGTAGATATTTTTTCGATGTCAGTAGTTTGTCTTTTCATTCTCTTAACAGGGTCTTTTGCAGAACAAAAGTTTTTAATTTTGATGAAGTCCAATTAAGCAATTTTTTTTTTTAAGCCAAAGTCTCACCCTGTTGCCCTGGGTAGGGTGTCATGGTGTCAGCCTAGTTCATAGCAGCCTCAAACTTTTGGATTCAAGAGATCTAATCCTCTTGCCTCAGCCTCCTAAGTAGCTGGGACCATAGGCTCCCACCACAACATCCTGCTGGTTTTTCTATTTTTATTTATTTATTTATTTATTTATTTATTTATTTATTTATTTATTTATTTATTTTTTGAGACAGAGCCTCAAGCTGTCACCCTGGATAGAGTGCTATGGCATCACAGCTCACAGCAACCTCCAATTCCCGGCCATTTTTTGGTTGCAGCCGTCATTGTTTGGCGGGTCCGGGCTGGATTTGAACCCGCCAGCTCAGGTGTACATGGCTGGCGCCTTAGCCCGTTGAGCCACAGGCGCTGAGCTGGTTTTTCTATTTTTAATAGAGATGGGGGTCTCACTCTTTTTTTTTGAGACAGAGCCTCAAGCTGTCACCCTGGATAGAGTGCAATGGCATCACAGCTCATAGCAACCTCCAAATCCTGGGCTCAAGCGAGTCTCTTGCCTCTGCCTCCCAAGTAGCTGGGACCACAGGTGCCCGCCACAACGCCTGGCCATTTTTTGGTTGCAGCTATCATTGTTGTTTGGTGGACCCGGGCTGGATTCGAACCCACCAGCTCAGGTGTACGTGGCTGGCGCCTTAGCCTGTTGAGCCACAGGCGCCGAGCCAAGAGATGGGGGTCTCACTCTTGCTCGGGCTGCTCTTGAACTCCTGAGCTGAGGCAATCTACCCACGTAGGACTTCCAGAATCAGTTTTTCATATTTTTTTTAGAGACAGAGTCTCACTTGGTCTCACTCTGTAGAGTGATGTGGGGTCACACAGCTCACAGCAACCTCCAACTCCTGGCCTTAGGTGATTCTCTTGCTTCAGCCTCCCGAGTAGCTGGGACTACAGGCGCCCGCCACGACGCCCGGTTATTTTTCTGTTTTGCAGTTCGGCTGAAGCCGGATTTGAACCCACCACCTTCGGTATATGGAGCTGGCGCCCTGCTTGATGAGCCACAGGCGTCACCCAGTTTTTCTTTTTTATACGTCATATTTTGCTGTCAAGTCTAAGAACTCTTTGTCAAGCCCTAGATCCCAAGGTTTTCTGTTATTTTTTCTAAAACTTTTCTAGTTTTATATTTTACACTTAAGTTGGTGATCCCTTTTGAAATAAATTTTGCATAAGGTATAAGACTTGGTTGAGGTTGCTTTTTTTACCCATGAGTGTCCACATGCCCCACTACCATTTATTCAGAGCCGTCTTCTCTCCATGAAATGCCTCCTGTCCCCTGTTAAACAGCAGTTGGTCATACATGTCTGGGGGGTAGTTCTGTGTTCTCTTTTTTGTTATGTTGGTGATGCATCTATCCCCCTGTCAGCACCACACAGTCTTGATTATTGCAGCTACATAGTAAGCCTTGAGATCTGGTAATGGACACCTCATATTATACTTTTTCAAAATTGTTTTAGCTATTCCAGTTCCTTTGCCTTTTCGTGTAAATTTTAGAATGATCTTGTCTATATGTACAAAAGTTTTGCTGCAATTAAGCCAAAGTCTCACCCTGTTGCCCTGGGTAGGGTGTCATTAAGCTTGTACAGAATATTGACATCTTTTTCTTTTTCACAGCAACCTCTTTTTCTTTTTCAAGCGATCCTCCTGCCTTAGCCTCCTAAGTAGCTCGGACTACAGATATGCACCAGAATGCCTGGCTAGTTTTTCTATTTTTAGTAGAAATGGGGTCTCACTCTTGTTCAGGCTGGTTTCCAACTCCTGAGCTCAGGCAATCCACCCTCCTAGACCTCCCATAGTGCTAGGATTATAGGTATGAGCCACTGTACCTGGCCAAGTATTGACATCTTTAGGACATTGAGTTTTCTAATCCACGAACCTGGTCTGACTCTATTTATTTAGATCTTCTTTGCTTTCCTGCATTAGTATTTTGTAGTTCCAGCATACTAGTTCTGTGTATATTTTGCTAGATTTATACCTGAGTGTTTCATTTTTTGAGTGATTGTAAATGGATTGTATTTTTAATTTCCATTTCCACATGTTTTTTGTTAGTATACAGAAATAAGATTGAGTTTTGTATGTGATCTTCTATCCTGTGACCTTGTTAAATTACCATATTAGTTTAAGAGTTTTTATTTTATTTTATTTTTTAGCTTCCTTGGGATTTTCTATGTAGTCAATCATCTTATCTGTCAATGGGACAATTTTATTTCTTCTTTTATAATATGCAGGCCTTTTAATTCCTTTTCTTGCACTGATGCCCTGGCTAGAACTTCTAGAACTATACAGAATAAGCATGGTGAGAGTGAAAATCCTTATCTTATTCTCAATTTTAGGGAAATTGCAGTCTTTCACCATTAAGTATAAAGTTTATTTTCTTTTTTGTTTGTTTGTTGGTTGGTTTATTGTTTTTGTAAGTACTCTTTATCACATGGAGGAAGTTCTCTATTTTTATTTTCCTGATAGTTACTTATCCTGAATGAGTGTTCAATTTTGTCAACTGTTTTTTCTACATTTGTTTATACAATCATGTGATATTTCTTCTTTAGCCTGTTAATTATAAGATTATATTAATTTATCTGTGAATACTGAACTAGTCTTGTACCCCCGGAACAAACCTTACTTGGTTCCAGCATATAATTCTTCGCATATATTGCTAAGTTCTTTTTGCTAATATTTTGTAATGATTTTTCATCTATCATATTCTGGAGGGACATTGGTCTGTAGTTTTCTTTTTCTGTAGTGTCATCTTTTGGCTTTGGTGTTAGGATATATACTAGCTCCATAAAAGGGTTTGGAAAGTGTTCCTTCAACTTCTATTTTTTGAAAATGATTGAGTAGAATTGGTGTCGATTCTTTAAAATTTTCATGTAATTCTCCAGTGAAGCTGTCTGGGACTTGGAGCTTTCTTTCTGTGAAGTTAATGTTTCCTTAGTAGTCCTAGGGCTCTTCAAATTATGTATTTTCTTTTTTATTTTTTGAGACAGAGTCTCACTATGTCACACTCGATACAGTGTCATGATGTCACAGCTCACAGCAACCTCAAACTCTTGGGCTTAAGCTGTTCTCTTGCCTTGGCCTCCGGAGCAGCTGGGACTACAGGCGCTCGCCACAATGCCTGGCTATTTTTTTGTTGCAGTTGTCACTATTGTTTAGCAGGCCCAGGCCAGGCTCAAACCCAGGAGCTTCAGTGTTTGTGGCCGTTGCCCTACCCACTGAGCTACAGGCACCGCCAGATTATGTATTTCATATTAGGTGAGTTGTGGTAGTTTATATTTATTTATTTATTTATTTTTGAGACAGAGTCTTACTCTGTCACCCTTGATAGAGTGCCATGGTGTCATAGCTCACAGCAACTTCAAATTCTGGGGCTTAAGTGATTCTCTTGCCTCAGCCTCCCAAATAGCTGGGACTACAGGTGCCAGGACACAACGCCTGGCTATTTTTTGTTGTTGTTGCTGTTGTTGCCAGGACACAATGCCTGGCCAGTTTTTGTTTTTGTTGTTGCAGTTGTCATTTAGCTATCCCTGGCTGGGTTCGAATCTGCCACCCTTGGTGTATATGGTGGCATTGTAACCACTGTGGTATGGGCACTGAGCTGGTAGTTTGTATTTTTTTAAGAATTAATCCTTTTCATCTAAGTTATCAATATGTATGTAAAATTGTTTGTTGTGTTCCTTATTATCTTTTTGATATATGCATGGTCTATAGTGGTCTTTTCTTTTATTTTTTTTTGTAGAGACAGAGTCTCACTTTATCGCCCTGGGTAGAGTGCCGTGGCGTCACACTGCTCACAGCGACCTCCAGCTCTTGGGCTTAAGCGATTCTCTTGCCTCAGCCTCCCGAGTAGCTGGGACTACAGGCGCC
>CAUYON010043463.1:0-16038 GCA_963573935.1 Arctocebus calabarensis | reverse complement strand
GGGGCTCGATGCCTGTGGCTCAACGGGCTAAGGCACCAGCCACGTACACCTGAGCTGGCAGGTTTGAATCCAGCCCGGGCCCGCCAAAGAATGATGGCTGCAACCAAAAAATGGCCAGGGGCTCGGCGCCTGTGGCTCAGCAGGCTAAGGCACCAGCCATGTACACCTGAGCTGGCAGGTTCGAATCCAGCCTGGGCCCGCCAAACAACAATGATGGCTGCAACCAAAAAATGGCCGGGCGTTGTGGCGGGCGCCTGTGGTCCCAGCTACTTGGGAGGTGGAGGCAACAGACTCGCTTGAGCCCAGGAATTGGAGGTTGCTGTGAGCTGTGATGCCACAGCACTCTATCCAGAGTGACAGCTTAAGGCTCTGTCTCAAAAAAAAAAAAAAAAAAGTAAATAAAAATAAAAAGATGAATTCAGAATCTGGGCACTTTCTGTTCTGCACCGTACCCCCCTTTTCTGATACCTCACTGTTAACAGCAACACAACTTGGCTTCTGATTGTCCACCCCCTTTCTTTGCCACTGTTTGTGCATTCATCCACTTGTTCATTCGTGGTTTGTGAGCTTTGAGAAAAAACTCATTGCCCTTTTTCCTGTTCTTTTTTCATTGGATATTGTCTTAGCTGCTCATTTTAGTGCGAGCCTTAGAAGTGCAATAGAAAAAGCTTTATTGTAGGAAGGAGATAATAGCCACGCATAACAAATAGAGACAAATATCAGCTTTAGAGACAATTCTTAACAAATCCCCTTCTTGGTTGTACAATTCCATTTTTTAAAAATTTGTATAATTTTGATATTATAATAGGAATGTGAAATTTGTCTTAAAATGTAACATTTGTCAAATGTGTCATGTGTAAAATGATAAGTAAGAAGTAAAATAATAATGGAAATCTCACTATGACCACACTCTCAGTTTTTGAAAGTAACCACTGTTAATAATTTAGGGCGTCTCTTTCCAGCCTAAAAAAAAAGAGCAGACAGGAATATACATACACATATATTCATATCTCTCTTTAAAAAGAGGAGTATTCAGTAGATATTATTCTGTGACTTTTTTGTTTTTAATATTAAGGAATTTTCCAAATTTCCAATAGTAAAAGGATATTAAGCCTATTCTTTTTTTTTTTAATAGCCACATAGTAATTCCTGGTATAAAAACAAATTATTTAATTCTTACACTACATTATTTTTTACTACTACAGATAATTTTTAAATGAATATCATTGTGCATATATTTTTATGTAGGTTGTACTATATTGCTTTCCTCTTTATATCCTGAATGAATATTACACAGTGCCCACCACCCAATGAAACCGGTTTAGATTCTGGTATATTTCCTTTCAGGCTTTTTAAAGACATAAGCAAAAGTACATTGTATGTCTAGTGCATGTGTATGTTTAATCCTGCTTACATCTGAATTTTCTTCCAACTTTTTCAGGCGTCTGAGTAATATTGCTAGTGCCTTTTGATCAGTCAAACCTCCACATGTGTTTTCTTCTCTTCTTGGAGTTATGACATCATCCCTTCCTGTCCTACTTTCTACTTCCCAGGCCACTCTCAGCCTACTTTGCCAGAATGTTCCCCTCCAGTCAGCCTTTAAAGCACAGGTCCAGGCTGCCTTTATCACTCATACACTCTCTGGGAGATGCTCTTCATGGTCTCCATTGGAGTCATTACAAATGTGAAGATTCCCAACTCTGAATCCTTTCCTGTGAGCCCCCCACCAGGGCCCAGCAGACGCCCAGCCTCTTCGCAGGATGTCTTGCAGCTCGAGCTTCCACCAGACCTGCTCTCCCTGCCGTGTTCCCTTTCCTTAGAAATAGCACTACAACCACATAGAGGAAGCCAGGGCTGAGTCATCCCAGCACTTCCCCTTCCCCATTTTTACTCCCCAAAGCTGTCACTAGTTCTGACAGTTCTACCTGCCAATATCTTTTCTATTTCATTCTTGTCCTTTCTTTTCTTTTCTTTCCCTTCTTTCCCCTCCCCTCTCCTCCTTTTCCCTTCCCTTTCTTTTCTGACAAGTTATCACTTTTTCACCCAGGCTAGAGTGCAATGACATGATCAAAACTCATTGCAACCTCAAACTCCTAGGCTTAGCCTCTATAGTAGCTTTGACTGCAGGCTACAGGTACACACTACCATGCCTGGCTAGTATTATACGTTTTTTAGATATTTTGAGCACTATATTGCCCTGGCTGGTCTTGAACTCTTGGCCTCAAGCAATCCTCTCACCTCAGCCTCCCAAAGTGCTGACGTTACAAGTGCACACCATGGTACCTGGCCTTGATGTACCTTGAACTCCTTTCCTTAGCACAACACTGCTTCTCTGCAAGACTGTTGTCGATTTCTGTCTGGGCCACTGAAGTTGCCTGCTGATAGGTCTCTTGCTATCTCATCTCTCCCCTCCGTCTGTCTTCCACACCACAGCCAGAAAAGATAGACATTGTATAAAAATGGAGAACTCGGGCGGTGCCTGTGGCTCAATGAGTAGGGCACCGGCCCCATATACCGGAGGTGGTGGGTTCAAACCCGGCCCCAGCCAAAAACTGCCCCCCAAAATGGAGAACTGTTGTAAGAAAAATACCCATTTAAAAAGTCAGTAGGCAAAGGCTAGATTTGGAAAAAAATTATAATACAGATAACAAAAAAGGCATAACATATAACATTTTAAACTTTGACAAGAAAAAGATAAGCAATTTGGCAGAAAAAAATGGCAAAGGATATGAAAAAACAATTCTCAGAAAAGGGAATCCAAAACATCAACAAATAGAAGAAATGCTTAAATGTGTAAAGGTCAGGGAAATATAAATTTAAATAACAACGAAATGTCACTTTATATTGAATAGTTATAAGTACAAAATATCACCTAATGCTGGCAGGAGTACAAGGAAGGGCAACTCAGGGATTATTGGTGGAAATATAAATTGCAAAAGTCTTTCTTGTAAACAATGTGGTAAATTACATTAAAATAGAAAGTCTGGTTACCCTTTGATTTAACAATTCCCAGCTTCACTCCTAGGACACTCTCTCATGAATATGAAACCACCAATATACCAGGACATATACAAAAGGATGGGTCGGCTTGGCGCCTGTGACTCAACAGGTTAAGGCGTCAGCCACGTACACCTGAGCTGGCGGGTTCGAATCCAGCCTGGGCCCGCCAAACAACAATGATGGCTGCAACCAAAAAATGGCCGGGCGTTGTGCCGGGCGCCTGTAGTCCCAGCTGCTTGGGAGGCAGAGGCAGGAGAATCGCTTGAGCCCAGGAATTGGAGGTTGCTGTGAGCTGTGATGTCACTGCACTCTATCTAGGGTTACAGCTTGAGGCTCTGTCTCAAACAAAACAAAACAAAAGGATGGGTCCCGCAGAGTTATTTGAAATACACAAAGCCAGGCACAAAGGGGGTGTTCATCAATGGAGGATGATAGGTTAATGATGTTTCCCTCACACTCTGGAATGTTCTGTAGTCACTAAAAGAATAAAGAATAGCTCTACCAGTTGATTTGGTGGGACTTTTATGAAATACTGATGAGAAAGGCAGGATGCAGAAAAAGTGTGCCTAAGACTACTTTTATTACACAATGGCAAATCCCGCAGGCATACCACATTTTATTATGCTTCCTTTTATGTGCTTCATAGTATTGCACTTTTTACAAATTGAAAGTTTGTGGCTACACTGTGTTGAGTAAACCTTTCGGCACCAGTATTCCAACGTATGCTTACATGGTGTCTTCTGTTATATCTTGGTAATTCTTATAGTACTTCATACTTTTTCATTGTTATATCGGTTTTGATGACCTGTGGTCAGTGATCTTTGGTGTTATTATTGTAATTATTTTGGGTACCACCAACTGTGCCCATGTAAGATGGTGAGCTTAACCACTAAACGTTGTATGTGTTCTGACTGCTCCACCCACTGGCTGTTGCTTCATCTCTCTCTTTGTCCTCTGGCCTCCCTATTCCCCAAGACACAACAATATTGAAATGAGGCCACCCCTACAATGGCCTCTCAGTGCTCAAGAGAAAAGAGTCATATGTGTCTGTCACTTTTAATCAAAAGGTAGAAATGATTGAGCTTAGTGAGGAAGGAGCATTGGAAGCCAAGATAAGCTGAAAGCTAGGCCTCTTGCACCAAGCATCTAGCCAATGTGAATACAAAGGAAAAGTGCTTAAAGGAAATTAAAAGCGCTACTCAGCCTTATTGCTGGAATGGAGAGTTTGAATGGGCTGGATAGAAGATCAAACTGACACAACATTCCCTTGGGCCACCAGTTCTCAACCTGTGGGTACACGCCCACAGGAACTGTATTGAAGGGCTGCAGCATTAGGAAGGTTGAGAACCACTGCCTTAGGCCAGAGCCTAATCCATTGCAGGACCCTAACTCTGTTCAGTCTTAGGAAGGCTGAGAGAGGTGAGGAAGCTGCAGAAGAAAAGTTGGAAGCTAGAGAGGTTGTTTCATGAGGTTTAAGGACAGAAGCTGTCTCTGTAACATAAAAGTGCAGGGTGAACCAGCAATTGTGCTGACATAGAAGCTGCAGCAGGCCATCCATAAGATTAAAGCTATTCATTGATGAAGGTGACTACACTGGACAATAGATTTTCAGTGTAGATGACACAGATTGCTAATGGGAACTTTCATAGCTTTCATAGCTGGTTTCCAAGCTTTAAAAGGACAGCTGAGTCTCTTGATAGGGGCTAATGCAGCTCGTGACTGTAACTTGAAGCCAGTGCTCATTCACCTTTCTGAAAATCCTAGGGTCCTTATGAATGCTGTGCTACTCTGCCTGTGCTCTGTAAATAGAACAACAGAGCCTGGACGATAGTACATCTTTTTACAGCAAGGTTTTCTGAATACTTGAAGCCCACTGTTGAGACCTGCTGCTTGGAAAATAGACTCCTTTGAAGATATTACTGCTCATTGACAATGTACCTAATATGCTTTTTAAAGGAAAGCATATTTTAAGGGCTCTCAGGGAGAGGCACAAGGAGATAATCATTGTTTTCATGCCTGCTAACACAGAATCCATGCTGCAGCCCATAGGAATGATTTCAACTTTCAAGTCTTATTACTTTATTATTATTGTTATGTTATCGTTAAGGCTTATTTATAGCTGCCATAGGCAATGATTCTTCTGATGGACCTTCTGAAAAGGCTTCACCAATCTGGAAGCCATTAAGAACATTTGTGATTCATGGGAATTAGTTCAACATTCATCATTGACAGGAGTTTGAAGGAAGTTGATTCCAGCTCTCATGGATGATTGTAAGGGAGTTAGAACTTCAGGGGAGGAAGTAACTGCAGATAGCTGGAAGTAACAAGAGAATGAAAATTACAAGTGAAACCTCATAATGGGACTGAATTATTGCAATCTCACATTAAAACTTGAGCAGACAAGGAGTTGCTTCTGATGGATGAGCAAAGAAAGTGCTTTCTTAAGGTGGAATCTACTCCTGGCGACAATGCTGTGAACATTGTTGAAATAATAACAAAGGATTTAAAGTACAATTCATGAAACAGCAGTAGGGTTTGAGAGGATTGAGTCCAATTTTGAAAGTTTTCCTGTGGGTAAAATGCTATCACACAGTATCACCTGCTGCAGAGAAATCTTTTGTGAAAGGAAGAGTTAGCCAAGATGGCAAGCTTTGATGTTCCCTTGGTTTAAGAAATTTCAACAGCCACCCCTGCCATCAGCAGCCACCACCCTGATCAGTCAGTAGCCTTCACACCCTCTAGCAAAAATGTTACTAATTGCTGAAGGCTTATATGATTGCTAGAATTTTTTTTTAAGCATTAGCAATAAAGTGTTTCTAATTAAGGTATATACATTTTTTTAGACATGATGCTATTGCACATTTAACAGATTACAGTATGGCGCAAGCATAACTTTTTAGGAAAACATTTTATTTATTTAATAAATAGCATTACTATGTGCTGGACATTTTTAGACACTGAAGATGATAGGAATAAAAAGAACAAAGAACCTCATGGAGTTTACATTCTAGTGGAGAAAGACAGATAATAAGCAAACTGCTATAAAGAAATATAAATCAAGATGAAGGAGGAGAAAGTTCTTATTTTTTATAGGGTGGTCAGGGAAGCCCTCAGTCATAAGGTTATATTTGAGCAAAGCCCAGAAGAAATTGAGGGAGCAAGCTATAAATATTTGGTAAATAGGATATATACATTGGAAACATCATCAACAATACTTTTTTTTTTTGAGACATAGTCTCACTCTGTTGCCCTGGGTTGAGCGTGGTAGCATCATAGTTCACAACAACCTCAAACTCTTGGGCTCAAGCAATCTTCTTGTCTCGGCCTGCTGAGTAGCTGGAACTACAGGGACCCACCACAATGCTTGGCTAGTTTTTCTATTTTTAGTAGAAACGGGATCTCACTTTGCTCAGGCTGGCCTCGAACTCCTGAGCTTAGGAGATCCACCTGCCTTGGCATCCAGAGTGCTAGAATTACAGGTGTGAGCCACCATGCACGGTCAGCAATACTTCTTAAAATTGCCCCACCAAACTTGGTTCCATATTATGGCTGATTTCTCCCTGCTGTTGTGGGGATTGTCATGGAAGATTTTATTGAATTTTCACTTTTATTTTGACTATCCCTTGAGGTACTAGTAAAACATCTCAAGATTCTTATTTCACTATGCATTTTAGAAGGGTTCCTGTAGTGGCCAGGAAATCTCATTGTTTCTAAAGTATTTTGAAGTCATGAAGTAACCCAAATAATAACTACTACTAAAATATTTTATCTGTTATTAGCTGCCAAGTCTGGACAAGAGCAATTAATACAACCATCAGAACTGATTTAACTTCTTTAAGAAGCTTAAATTTCAAGGGTGAACTCAAGCCTGGTTGGAAACTTTTAGTTTTTCTTTTTAATCATCTTATTTTATGAAAGTCTGTTGTGTAGTTTTATCTTTTGCACCATTGTGGAAACCAAGTTTTGACCTTTAGCTTCTGGGTGTTTACTTTGCTGATTGTCCATTGTGGTAGTCAGTGTTGAGAATAGGTCTCAGTATTTTCTGTAGAGCTGATCTTGTGGAGAATTTCCTCAGTGATTGTATGTCTACAAAAGATTTGATTTCTCCAATTTTGAGGCTTAGTTTAGCTGACTATAGAACTCTAGGCTGAAAATTATTCTGTTTAAGAAGGTTGAAGGTGGATGACCATGCTTTTCTGGTTTGGCAGGTTTCAGTTGAAAACTCTTCTGTCACACTAATGGCTCTGCTGCTATAGGTCAGTTGGCACTTAGGTCTGGCTGCTTACAGAATTTTTTCTTTCATCTTGACTTTGGACAGGTTCCCTACAATGTATCTTCAAGAGGCTCTGTTTGAGTTGAGATTACCCAGGGTTGGATATCCATCTGAAAGGAGTGTTTTGGAGTCTTTAGTAAAACTTGGGAAGTTTTCATTTATGATATCCTTCAGTAGGGCTTCTATTCCTTTGGAACAATCTTCTTTCCCTTCAGGTATCCCCATTATTTGTATGTTTGAATGCTTCATGGAGTCTCGTAGTTCTCTAAGCACCTATTCTGCTGTCTGTATCCTCTTTTCTGCTTCCTTGACTACCTGAGTTAACTTGAAAACTTTATCCTCTAGCTCTGAGGTTCTTTCTTCTCCATGGTCTAACCAACTTTTTTTTTTTGCAGTTTTTGGCCGGGGCTGGGTTTGAACCACACCTCCAGTATATGGGGCCAGCGCCCTACTCCTTTGAGCCACAGGTGCCATCCAGGTCTAACCTATTTTTGATACTTTCTACTGCATCTTCACATTCCTTGATTGTCTCCTTTATTTATTTAATCTCCACAATATCCTTTCTATATTCTACATATCTCTTGTCTGACTTTTGGTTCTGTCTTTCCATTTTCTTGTCCATTCCTTTTATTGTCTTCATCATCCATACTTTAAATTCCCTTTCTGTCAAGTCCATTAATTCTTTATAGGTGGAGTCTTCTGCAGTAGCTGCCTCATGGTCCCTTGGAGGAGTTCCTCTGTTTTGGTTTTTCATGTTGCTTCCTTCTCATGTGTTCTTTCTTCTTGTTCGCCTCTTTTTCCTCCTTTTTCCTTCTCACTGCCTCCTTTGTTTCAAACAGAAGTCCTTGCTCTTAATGAGAGTATGTTGCAATGTGTTGCCGGGACACCAGGTGGGGCTGTGGGGTTTTTTTGGGAGAGAGCGCAACCAGCAACCTCTATGGGCCTTATTCCAAACTTAGTTGCCTTCAGGTATCTCCTGATTGTTTCCTTAGCTTTCAGACCCTGCTGGGTTGGGATCTTAAAGCTCACAAGAATCCTTCAGGGGCAGGTCTCACAGTATCCCTTCACTCCAGTTCTTGTGGGGTGTGGGAGTCCCTCAGCCTTTTCCAAGAGTGGAATTCTTATCCCGGCAGGTGGAATTAAGATGGCTGTGCTTTAGGCCCCTGCTAAGACCTCCTGACTGTCACACAATGGCAGCTCTCTGGCCTCTGTGATTTTCTCAGTATGGCCACCTCGCCAGCCACCAAACCTATGGCAAATCCATTTCAACCAGCTTTCAAATCTGGTTGCCATATACTGTTCAAATCTACCCTTTCTTCCAGACTTTTCATTCAACGAGCAGTTTCCTCCAACAACCGAAAGCTCTAAAACGGCTACCTTCCACCCCAGACCTCCCCAGGGGAAGGGGCAGGCAATTCCAGCTGGTCCTAATCACTTGCCTAATTCATCAGATTTCCACCTTCTCTGGATCATGTGCAGTATCCAGTTCACTACCTCCTCACTGTGCTCCCTGAACTATGAGTCTGGGCAAGTTCCCTGTACTAGGTATGGCTGGGTCCTCTCTTTTTCCCCAGTTTTTCTAGGAGAGCTCAGCTGCACAATCCTTCTGGTCCATCATCTTGCTTTGCTCCCCCAAACATAACTTTCATATGTACTAGGGAACCAGAAAATTTGTGTGATTCACTTTATCCTGATTTTTCCTTTATTGCAGTGGTTTGGAACCAAACACACAATATCTTTGAGGTATGCCTAGAAATATGCCTTATGCATGATGTATATTGATATTTGTTTCTATTTGACTATATGAGCAAAGAGAAAATATCAAAGGTTGTTTTCTGAATTGTTAATGTAGATGAGAGAACTGGAAATTGTTATGGGGGTTGGAAGGGAGGGTAAAATATCCAAGACACAAAAGGAAAGAAGTTCAGATAAGGAGATTGCAAAAACTACATATATGATCATTATGCACTTATACAAAATTATGTGTATATGTCTATCATTCAGGTTTCAAATATTTTTTTTTTTTAAAAAGAATTCATTTTATTTTATCACTGTCTTGTTTAAAACTCTTCAGAGCCTTTTTTATCTCAAAGACCAGAGTTCCGACTTGTAATTGCCGGCCCCTCCCACCTTGTGTGCCCAGTCCAGCTCCTGCTGCTTTTCTCAAGATGCAATGGCTCATCTTGCCTTAGGGTAGTGGTTCTCAACCTTCCTAATGCCAAGGCCCTTTAATATAGTTCCTGTGGGTCGTGACCCACAGTTTGAAAACTGCTGCCTTAGGGTCTTCATAGATGTTCTCTTGACAGGGCTCTTTCGGACTCTTCTGGGCAGAATGAACTGGTGCCTATTTGAGAACTCATAGGAGCCTTCCCTACCCCCTTGTTGGTTCTCTGGGCATATGTGCCTGGTGCTTTTACTAAGTGGCACTTATCATAGTGCAGTTGAATGTTGACCTAATTATATGTATGACGTCTGTCTCCTGTACTAGAAAGTCAACTCCAAGAGGGCAGCGAGGAGCTTTGCTTGTCTTGTTCTCAAAGGTCTAACATAGAATAGATGCCCAGTGAATATTTCCTGAATGAATAAACGGAGGAATGAATCCCATCCTGATGGTATTCTGAAAGAGACACTGACTAACCAAAGAGCCAGAAAATGTGTGTTCTGGTCCCCGTAGTGCCATAAACTTGCCTGCTTCCTCACCTATAAAATGGGGTTAATAACATCTGCACACAAGAGTATGATATGAATGCATAACCAGCAGAGAGCAGACATCCAATAAAACCGTCCTTCATTTTTCTGGGTGCCACACCACTTCGCCAGTGAAATGAAGTATTTTGACTAAATAATTTTTAGAGTTTCTTCTAGCTCAGAATTTTACAATTGGCTCTTGAACAGCATTGGAGTTAGGGGCATTGACCTCCTACATAGTCATAAATCCATGTATAAATTTTGACTCCTCCAAAATCTAACTACTAAACCTAATCCTTTTTTTTGAGACAGAGTCTCAAGCTGTTGCCCTGGGTAGAGTGCAGTGGCATCACAGCTCACAGCAACTTCAAACTCTTGGGCTTAAGCAGTTCTCTTGCCTCAAACTCCCAAGTAGCTGGGACTACAAGCTCTTGCCACAAAATGCCCAGCTACTTTTCTTTTGTTGCCATTGTTGTTTTAGCTGGCCCAGGCCAAGTTTGAATCTGCCAGCCTCGGTGTATATGGCCCACGCCCTACCCACTGAGCTATGGGCACTGCTGTAATAACCTACTATGGCCTGGAAGACTTAACCAATGATATATACAGTCAATTAACATGCAGTAGAACCTCTGTAAGTTGACCACCCAATATACGGAGGTGGTCAACATAAAGAACTAAGCCTACTGGGCTACTACATACATATGGCGTACATCTAGTCTGTGAAAATTAGGTCAACTTAAGGAGGTGATCAGTGCATGGAGGCGGTCGACTGTGGAGGTTCTACCATATTTCGTATGTCATAGGTATTATGGTATAGGTATATACTATATTGTTACAATAAAGCAAGCTAGAGAAAAGATAATGTTATTAAGCAAATCATAAGGAAAAGAAGACATGTTCTCTTCATTAACTGGAAGTGGATCATCATTAAGTTTTTCATGCTCATCATCATCTTCACTGTCGGTAGGCTGAAGCGGAGGAGGAAGAAGATGGGGTGGGGTGGTCTTGCTGACTCAGGTGGCAGAAGGAGAAGAAAATCTCTCCATGTAAGTGGACCCAGGCAGTTCCAACTTGTGTTGTTCAAGTGTCAACTGCACTGTGATTTCTTTTGAACTGCAGTCTCCCCTTTCTTTGCCCTTGCTTCTCTCCACCACTAGCTCTGTTCCTAACTGTTTTCTTCTCACTGTTCTCAAGTCCAGGGAAAGACAGAAGCCACCTTAATACAGCCAGTGTGTGGCAGTTCAGCACATACCTGCTCTCCCACTACCACCCTACCCGCTATCAATTGTCCATTCATTTACATCAGTGTTTTTCAACCTTTTGTATCTCATAGCACACTCAAACCTATATATAGTTAAACTTCCACGGCACACTTAAATTATGATGGTCAAAAAAAAAAAGTGAAAAAAGAATATAGGGGGGTGGGGTCTTGGTGTGTGCCACACCTTTTGGGAGCAAGACATGATTGTAAGAGGGACTTTACCTAACAAATGCAATCAGTGTAGCCTGGTTTCTTGTACCCTCAGTGAATCCCCAATAAGAAAAAATAAATAAAGCAATAATAAAAAAAAGAAGAATATACTTACTGTACTTCGAACTCCTTTTGAAAATAATTAATGGTCTTTAAAATTTTTCACAGCACACCTAAGATCCTCTCCCAGCACACTGGTTGAAAATCACTGATTTACATTTATAAGACATTTTTGAGCTTGCATTATTATGTGTGGATAGACATGCATTCAAATTATTTTTGTTTGCGTCTGCCTTCCCACATACTCTGTTAAGTGGGAGAGAGAGCCCATAACCAGCAAAGCAGTGGAAAGCAGTTCCCCCTAATTTAAGGAAGATGGGTCCTAAAAAATTCTTGCATGTAGACAATTTGAAATAAATACAGTTCATCAACAACTGGTCTATTTAATGTTCTTGATTTCTCCTGTGCTCTTTCAATTATCCTAATTGCTACTAGGCAAAAACTTCCATCAAGCTTTAACTCAGTGGTTCTCAGCTTCCTAACGCCACAGCCCTTTAATACAGTACCAGTGGGTTGCGACCCACAGGTTGAGAACCGCTGCTTTAACTTATCTTTAATGTTAGCCCCAAATAGTTTCTGTTCTGTCTTAAGAAGAAAGTCAAGTTTTGGAGCAAGGTGCAGGTACACCCATTTTAAGAGTATCAAAACTATCCCAATCTCATGGGTCAAGTAAATGTTTAACAACTGGATTAGTTTGGAGGGGGAGAGAAGGCTCTGATGTGAAGCATTAGTCCATTTCTGTGCTGTACATACTCTTGCTGTGGTAGATTTAAGTCAACCAGAAATCACTGAGTGGAGTTGGGCAGAGATGCCAATAACTGGCTCATGTGAGTGTGTTGTTCCCCATTTCCACACTGTGCCCAATCCCTGAATCTTTCGTCATCATCACCAGGCATCATTTCTGGTCTCAATTAAATGACACCTCTCAGTCAGCCAAGAAAGAGACCAAACAGTCTCATCATTTCCTCCATCCCCCTCCCTCCCAATAGTCACTGAATCCTATTGATTTCATTTCTTTCTTTTTTGAGGTGGAGACAGAGTCTCACTCTGCCACTCTGGGTAGAGTGCCATGGCATTATAGCTCACAGCGACTTTAAACAAACTCTTGGGCTCAAGCAATCCTCTTGCCTCAGCCTCTCAAGTAGCTGGGACTACACTACAGGCACCCGCCACGATGCCCAGCTAATTTTCTACTTTTAGTAAAGAGAGGGTCTTTATCTTGCTCCAGCTGGTCTCAAACTCCTGAGCTCAGGCAACCCTCCCACCTCGACCTCTCAGAGTGCTAGGATCACATGCGGGAGCCACCACGCCTGGCGATGCCATTTCTCAGACATCTCCCGAGTCTGTCCTCTTGTCCGTCCCCATCACCAGCACCCTTGGTCTAGTCTGCCCTATCCGCTGCTCTCGTTGCCACAGCACTGGCTTTCATCCTGGCTCCGCCTCCATGCTTGGCCGGTCAACCTCTTTCTGCTCTAAAGGCAGAGTTAGCCTGCTGGCAGTTAAATCATATCTGGCCAGCCTTTTGTGAAAAATCTTTGTGTGGCTTCCTGTAGCCATTAGGGTAAGTCCACACCCGTAGCATATCTTCCCTAACCCCCTGTTGTCCTCAACAACATAGGCTGTGCTCTAGCCTCCACCCATCTCTTTCCCCAAGAGGCTTCCCTTACAGTCTTTGTTCTAGCTACGAGGAAATTACTTTGTTTCCCCAACCACACCAAGCTCTTCCTTGATTTTTTTCTTTGCAGGTAATGTTTCCTTTATCCCTGTGATCATTTCCCCCCCCACACACACACTCACCCACCCAGCCTTCAGCTGGCCAACTGCACTTGATCCTTCAGTGATTTTCGTGGACTTTTGTCAGTTCCAGCATGACTTCCTGGGGGAGGCCCTTGATTAGGGGGCTGCAGCCCTGTGAATGGCGTGCTCTGTGTCTCCTCCACGAGCCAACACATTTGCAGCATGGCCTCTGGTACCTGCCACATAGTTGGTGCTCCATAAATGTCACCCCAGTTTTCTAGTAAAGGCTGAGTTCTACAAGGTCAAGCTTGTTTTTACTTCCCACTCTTCACGTCATCAGTTTATAAACTTAGCATATCCGCTTAGCAAAAAAAAAGTATCTGATGAACAATTTCTACCCCTAAAGTCATGTTTTTTCTAACCAATGTTTCCCCTCTCCTAGATTCTATCAGCTGTGATCCCCTAATCGTATATGGGGCTCTGAACGAGAATGTAACGTTTGGTCCGTCAAACCATACGATGAATTTTCTGGAGATCCTGTGGAAAAAACAGAAGAATAAAGTTATAGAATGGGACAGTTCGGGCAAGAAACCTTTCCCACCTTTTCAGGGTAGAGTTGATTTAGACCAGGTGTCTGGCAACCTCACTATCTTTAACTTAACATTATCAGATGAAGGCGAGTATGAAATTGAATCACCAGATATGGCAGATACTGTCAAGTTCTCTCTTTATGTGATTGGTGAGTATTCCATAAATTGATTTGTTTTAACTGACAAATTTCCACCTACTTTCAGAGACAATATGAATCATTGGTTTATGGAATACAAAAGCATTAGCTGGGTGCAGTGGCTCATGCCTGTTATCCCAGCACTTTGGGAGGCCAATGCAAGTGGACTGCCTGAGCTCAGGAGTTTGAGACCAGCTTGAGCACGAGCAAGACCCAGTCTCTAAAAATAGCCAGGCATTGTGGTATCACCTGTCCAGAATTAAGCTTATTACCTTTCCCCTAAAACCTGTTCCTTCCCACACATTTCCCTCCTTGGTTAACAGCAGCTCCACCCTTCCAATTAGGCTAAAACATTGATGTCATCTAGGACACCTCTCTTTTTCCTGAACGCCACATTCACTCCATTTGGAAGTTTTGTTGGTTCTACCAGAGTGATCCTTTTAAAGCAGAAGTTAGATCATGTCACTCATTTGTGTAGAACTTTCTATTGGCTCCGTCTCACTCCAAGTTAAAGCTAAAATCTTTACAGCGGCCTTCAGGGGTGTATGCAAACTGGCCCCATGAACTTCATTCAGACAAGTGCAGCTCGTTATAACAGATGTCAAGGCATCCTGTTAGAACAGTGGTTCTCAACCTTCCTAATACTGCAACCCTTTAATACAGTTCCTGTGGGTTGTGACCCACAGGTTGAGAACCGCTGTGTTCAAAGAACCAATAGGTCCCTTTGAAGAATCTTTGAGACATGGAAGTTGGGGGTCTGGCAGTTTATAGTACCAACAAACAAAATGATTGATTCAGAATTTAGATAGCAATGGAATGCATTTTGAGACCCCTTTTATAGAGTTTATAAAACTAAGTTCAAAATATTTGAGTAGGTTCTCTTTTTAAACTTGATGAAATGTTTTAAAATAATTTAAGTCCGGTGCTCAGGCCAACAGGAAGGTTAGTGAAGTCCATGGAGGGGTCATGTACTGGGCAGGGGGTTTGATCAGGGGGAGGAATATCTACAGCACTGACTGTTGAGACTTCAAGTCTGGGTTTGAGGGTGTGACCTTTCCCTGGGTTCAGTGACCTTGTATCAGACACCAAAGCAGGGAAGTGATACGATGAAATACTTAATATTTTTGGAAGGTTAATTTGATGGTGGATATCTAAGATAGAAAAGAGAAAGGAAATGCCAGGTTAGAAGGTACTGTGGTCATCCAGGCAGTCAGGGGGCTTAGTAATAGATGTTGGGAAAGGACAGAATGAAGATTTAGGAATTGATTGTAAAAAAAAACATAAGACGACTCTAGATTTCACACCTGAGTGATAACATGATTGGTCATAGTTTCTTTCTTTCTTTTTATAAGAAATGAGGAAGTCACACTTTCTGGAAATTATGTTAACACTTACTTCAGAACGTGGTGATCTTCCGGAGACACTAAACCTCATAACAGACTTTCAGCAAGTGTATTTTGGACAGGGGGATTTCCTGACACCTCCTGAATGCAGGGTCTCCACTTCCTTCTGTGTCTGAGCTGAGATCTTACTTTCTTCCTAGCCTCAAAGTCCCCTTGAAATTTCCACTGCTCATTTATTAGTTCTTTCTCCTCCCCTTACATATGGAAGATGATGACTTTCCTTTAAGTAGAATTAACTGCCCTGTCCTTAAATGGTCTGTCTGCATTGGTCTGTAGGTGATCTTGATTAAAGTTAGTGGAAACATACACATGTTTCTAAGAAATGTTATCAGATGTGTATTACACAGCAGTGGGCTAAATTCATTAATTATAAATTACTTCATTATCTTAGGGATGAAGTAGGCACATTTCTTGCCACTTTAATGCCATTTAAGTTACTGAAATAATTAATATATTTGTTAGATATCAAGGTCCCATAGGCAGTGAGAAAATGACGAAGATTTATAAAAGAAAAAGGTGTGAGGTGTAGAAACTCTGATCCAGGGTGGCGCCTGTGGCTCAAAGGAGTAGGGCGCCAGCCCCATATGCAGCAGGTGGCTGGTTCAAATCCAGCCCCAGTCAAAAACCAAAAGAAAAAAAGGCATATACTTTGAGAAAATGCCAGGAAGGCTATGTTAAT
>CAUYON010043461.1:0-10560 GCA_963573935.1 Arctocebus calabarensis | reverse complement strand
ATGTCTATTAGAGTTTTTCTTATAAATTGAGGCACAGTCTGGTTGGGTGCATAAATATTAATAATTGAAATCTCATCATATTGAGTGGTACCTTTAACAAATATGAAATGCCCATCTTTATCCTTCTTTACTTTGGTTGGTGTAAAGCCTATTGTATCTGCAAATACGATTGTTTTCCATTTGCCTGGAATATAGATGGCCATCCCTTCACCTTGAGTCTAAATTTATCTTTTAAGCTAAGGTGAGATTCTTGTATGCAGCAGATATCTGGCCTGAGTTTTGTATCCTGTCTGCCAACCTATGCCTCTTTAGAGGAAAATTTAAACCATTCACATTAATTGAAAGTAATGATAAATCTTTAGAAAGTCCAGTGGACCTTTTTAGTCCTTTCATCAATGTGGAAGATGAAATTTGATAAATAGTTTCTGGGTGAGTTTACTTTTGTGGTGGAGGTTTGTGCTGGTCATTGTGGAAGATAGGTCTGAGAATATCCTGGAGAGCTGATTTAGTTATAGCAAATTTCTTCAGCATGTGGATGTCATTGAAGTATTTAATTTCTCCATCGTAAATGAAACTCAGTTTAGCTGGATACAAGATCCTGGGTTGAAAGTTCTTTTGTTTTAGGAGATTGAAAGTTGATGACCATTCTCGTTTAGCTTGAAAGATTTGATCAGAGAGATCTGCAGTTATTCTAATATTCTTCCCCTTGTAGGTAATGGATTTCTCACATCTGCCTGCTTTCAGAATTTTCTCCTTCATATAAACTTTCGTGAACTTAATTATGATGTGCCTGGAGGATGTCTTATTTGGGTTGGGTCGTGCTGGGGTTCTGAAACTGTCTGCTATCTGAATTTCAGAGTCTTTTGGCATGTCTGGAAAGTTCTCTTTCATAATCTCATAAAGAAGAGACTCTGTGCCTTGTGATGCCACTTCATTGTTTTCAGGTATCCCTATAAGGCGAATATTGGTTTTCTTTGAGTTATCCCAGAGCTGTCTAAGAGAATGATCCATTTTTGCCTTCCATTTCTCTTCTTCTTTGGATGTTTGGGAGCTTTCGAAAGCTTTGTCTTCCATGTCAGAAATCCTTTCTTCTGCTTGCTCCATTCTGTTACTGAGGGATTCTACTGTATTTCTCAGATCATTTAGGGCTGCAACTTCTTGTCTCAATGTGTCTCAATCTTTGGTCATTTTGTCTTTGAATTCATTCAGTTCTTGAGACATCTTTTGGGTCATCTTTTGGATTACTGCTTGAAATTCTAATTCCATCTTTTCCTCCACTGCGCTGATCTTAGTTGTTATCCAGTCTCTGAATTCAACTTCTGACATCTCAGCCATTTGCTTATGCAAGGGATCTTGTGCTGTATCTACCTTGTCGTTCGTTGGGGGAGTTGATCTATTCTGATTATGCATATTGCCAGAGTTTTTCTGTTGATTCTGCCTCATGATTATTTTTCACTGTTGCCTATGAGCGTCCTCAGAGTTGGGGAAGTGTCTCTCCCAGATCAGACCAGGACTAGGTTTTAAAGGTAACCTCCTCCAACCACAAACATTGCCAGAGAAAAGAACTTGGCAAGTCTAGGAAAAATAAAAATTTTCTCTACATCTCAAATACAGAGAACTGCACTTTGGGACCCTACTACATTTATAAAAATGAAAGTGTGGAAAGAGTTTACATTTCCTATTTTTATTTTTAAATTAAAAATTTTAGGCCAGGCCTGGTAGCTCATGCCTGTAATCTCAGCAGTCTGGGAGGTTGAGGTGGGAGGGTCCCTTGAGCTCAAGATTTGAGACCAGCCTGAGCAAGAGTGAGACCTTGTCTCTACTAAAAATAGAAAAAACAGCCTTACATTGTGGTGGGAACTTGTAGTCCCAGTTACTTGGGAGGCTGAGGCAGGAGCATCACTTGAGCATAGAAGTTTTGAAGGGAGTTATGATGCCACAGCACTCTACCTAGAGCGACAGAATGGGAAACTTTGTCTCAAAAAATAAAATAATGGCTGGGCGAGGTGGCTCACCCCTTTAATCCCAGCACTCTGGGAGGTTGAGGTGGGTGGATTGCCTGAGCTCACAGGTTCAAGACCAACCTGAGCCAGAGTGAAACCTCATCTCTAAAAATAGCCAGGTTTAGTGGCAGGTGCCTCTAGTCTCAGCTACTCAGGAGGCTGAGGCAACAGAGTCACTGGAGCCCAAGAGTTTGAGGTTTATGTGTGCTATGATGCCATGGCACTCAACCAAGGGCAACTGAGTAAAACTCTGTCTCAAAAAAAAAAAAAAAAAAAAAAGATGATGAAAACATTTCTGAATGTATATGAATCATGCCCTATGATTGCACCAATGTACAGAATTATGATTCAATAAAATTATAAAAAAAATAAAAATAAAATAAAAAAAAGAAAAAAGAAAGAAAGAAAGAAAAAGAATTCACAATAAAGTTTCAATTTTCAAATTGCATTTTAATTAGAATAAGTTGAAATCAGAAAATAAATGCAACAAGTATACATTTATTTATAGAATATCTCAGTTATACAGATAAAAATGTAGACTGGAAGAAATTCACCAAAATGTCAATAGTTATTTTGAATGGAGGATTATAAATGAGTTTAATTCTTTAACCAGATTTTCCAGATATTCTCTAATAAGCACGGAGATCTGGAAAAGTAATAGATACAGCTGATCCTTGAACCACATAAGTTTGACCTGTGTTGGGCCCACTTATACATAGATTTTTACAATAAATTTATAGGAACTTTTATTGAAGATTTGAAACAATTTGAAAAAACTTGCAGGCAAACTTTGTAGCCTTGAAATACCAAAAAAAGTGGAAACTTTGGTATGTCGAGTGCATAAAATATATGTAGATACTAGTCTTTTATCATTGAATACCACAAAATATATACTAATCTACTATAAAATGTTAAAATTTATCACAATTTATGTCTATAAACACAGCCCATACATAGTACTTTGCAGCCAAGAACAGTGTAAACAAAGGTGAGGATGTAGTGTTAAAACCCAGCTGCACAGAATTAACTGCAGCTCATATGCTGCTGGGGTGATTTTGTAGCCACCTCCTGTTGCTGTTGCAGTGACCTTAAGTGTTGTATCTGCTTAAAATGCCTGTGATGCTAGTCATGGCCATATGAGGAGTTCTCTCCAGCAAACTGCATGTCTCAGTAACAAACGGTCTCTGGGCTTGTCCCGTTTTCATAGTATTTAGTGCAATACCACAAACCTCAAATAACACCAGGGGACCCTAACAAAATGCCACTGGCAGTGCTGGAAGTGCTCCCAAGAAGCAAAGTCATGACATGACAAGAAAAACTTGGATTTCTGGATGTTCACAAGACTGATCTGCAGTCCTTCTTGCCCACCATTTCAAGACAAGCGAACTCAGTGCAAGGACTATTGTTAAAAAAAAAAAAAAAAGGATTGGCTTGGCACCTGTAGCTCAGCAGCTAGGGCGCCAGCCATGTACATCGGAGCTGGCAGGTTCAAATCCAGCCCAGGTCTGCCAAACAACAATGACAACTACAACCAAAAAATAAGCCAGGCATTGTGGCGGGCACCTGTAGTCCCAACTACTTTGGAGGCTGAGGCAGGAGAATTGCTTAAGCCCATGAGTTGGAGGTTGCCGTAAGCTGTGATGCCATGGCACTCTACCAAGGGCAACAAAGTGAGACTCCATCTAAAAAAAAAAAAAAAAAAAGGAAATTCGTGACTCCTCTGCTTCAGCTAACCGGCAGGAAATTATGAAAGAGATTGTGGATATGGCAAAAAAGGGAAGGCATGAAGGCCTTCAAGATATGGATCTTGGAGAAATTCAAGAACTGGCAAACACCACACCAGAGGGACTGACAAATACCCTGATCAGGGCAGCCCTTCTTCCCAGCACAGGCTGGGTGGTGAGGATGACCCTCAGGAGAATATGCCCAGCCAGAGACAGACCAGGCTAGATCATCTACCTGGTTCCACTCACCCAAGACCCCTCTGACTTCTGTGACAATGTGGACCCACCAGTGACACTGGCCCTGGGACTGAAGTTAACAGTGGAAGAAGGATTAATACCAAATGACTTTAGATAAGTAAAAGAGCAAAAGGCTAGGCAAGGTGGCTCACAACTGTAACCCTAGCACTCTGGGAGGCTGAGGCAGGTGGATCCCTTGAGCTAAGGAGTGTAAGACAGTCTGAGCAAGAGCAAGACCCTGGCTCTACTAAAAACAGAAAAAAAACCAGTCAGGTGTTGTGGCAGTTGCTTGTAGTCCCAGCTACTCAGGAGGCAGAGGCAGCAGGATAGCTTGAGCCCAGGAGTTTGAGGTTGCTGTGAGCTAGGCTGCAGCCACAGGACTCTAGCCAGGGCAACATATGGAGCCTCTGTCTCAACAAATAAACAAACAAAAAAAAGCACCCAAAATAAAGCAAAACATCAGACAGAAATCACAATATATGTCAGTAAAGTTCCTGCAGGTGTGCTCGCCTTCTGCCTCCCTTCTACCTCCCCATCTTCTGCCTCTGTCACTCTGGAGACAGCAAGACCATCCCCTCCTGTTTCTCCTCTTCTTTATCCTCCTCATCCTGCTCAACCTGAAGGATGAAGACCTTTATATGATCCACTCCACTTAATGAATAATAAATACATTTTCTCTTCCTTATGATTTTCTTAATAACATTTTCTTTTCTCTACCTTACCTTATTATGGTAATACACTATATGATACACATAACATGCAAACTTTGTGATCATCAACTGTTTATGTCATTGGGAAGGCTTCCAGTCAATAGCAGGCTGATACTAGTAGTTGAATTCTGGAGGAATCAAAAGTCATATGCAGATTTCTGACAGTGCAGGGAGGGAGTGGTGTCAGTGCCCCTAGCCTCTGTTGTTCAGGGTTTAGCATATTACATTTTAAAGCAAAATCTCATGTAGCAAATGTCACAAATGGATGTCTGAAGGGCCTTGCTCTTCCGAAGTCAACATAAGCAGCCTAAAACAGGTTGTGGATGGCTTGGCCAAAGGACAGAGTGGGCAAGTATGATGGTATGCAAGGGAATGGTGACAGGAAGCCTCTCTAATGCTGGCCTTCAAAGCAGACATGCGACAGCAGTTGTTCCAACATTGTTTTCAGATGTAATCATTTAGCATCACTCATTTCTTCACGAATTCATCAGTTTGGGATTTTCTGTTCTGATCGACACCTGTGGTGGAAGCTCCAGCAGAATCCCCCATTGTAACATTCTAACCCTCAGAGATCATTTACCTCTCCATGGGCACATAGATAAATAAAGATTTAGTAACTATACTCCAAATGTGCCCAGGTGCCCAGCAGACAGCCTGCCTGTCTGGTCAGGCAGAATGGTATCTGGTACTTCAGAGCTGAAGAGCCTGGTAGCAGGCCCTTGAATCACATTGGTCACACTGGTCTGTTCTATCTCCTGTCAAAGGGGCTCCCTCACAGCCAACATTAAAACAGTTCTAACCTTGAATATGAGCACAGTGATTTCCTAAAACTCAGAGTCTTACAGAGAGCTTCAGGGATAAAAAACCAAACACATAATATCAGGGGTTAGGAGTCTCAGCACCTTTGGAAGCCTAGCTACTCCCTGGCAGACTGTGTCCAGTGAGGGGGCTTCCAGTCCAAGGGAAAGAAAGTTCAACCAGTTTCTGGAAGTTTCAGGTCCTGGGGCAAATCGGCCACATGGGAAGGATCAATTGGAGGAGGACAATCTTCACTATTCTGGGGAAGAGAGCGGCGCCTGTGGCTCATCGAGTAGGGCGCCGGTCCCATATACCGAAGGTGGCGGGTTCAAGCCCTCAAAACCGGCCTCAGACAAACTGCAAAACAGAAAAATAGCCGGGTGTCATGGCGGTCGCCTGTAGTCCCAGCTACTCGGGAGGCTGAGGCAAGAGAATCGCCTAAGCCCAGGAGTTGGTGGTTGTTGTTAGCTGTTTGATGCCACGGTACTCTAAATAGGGGGATAATGTGAGACTATTTATATATAAAAAAAAAAAAAAAAAAAATTCTGGGGAGGATGAGTCTCTCAGTAGGTGGGGACCCTGGGTGGAAGGCACTGTGTCCTAAGGGAGGGTCCTACTGGGCAGGGGAGCTGCCCTGGAGGCCCAGCATGGTATCCTCAATCATTGTCCTCCTAGGGCAATGATTTTAAAACGGTGTGCCATGAAAAATTTTAAAGATCATGAATTAAATTATTTTCAAAAGAAGTTCAGCTTTTCTCTCGCTCTACTCCATTGTGGTGAGTGTGAGTAGTCCCTTTTGTCGCCATGTCCTCTCATAAGACTTTCAGAATCAAGCGGTTTTTGGCCAAGAAACAAAAACAAAATTATCCCATTCCCCAGTGGATTCGAATGAAAACTGATAATAAAATCAGGTACAACTCGAAGAGGAGACACTGGAGAAGAACCAAGTTGGGTCTATAAGGAATTGTACATGAGATGGCACGTATTTAATGCTGTATTACGGTAATCTTACCATATCAATCTGAAAATGTCATCAGCTGGACAGTTGCCACACTTTCATTGGGATAATAATGAGTTTTCTTTGTTATTTGCTGTTCACTAATAAGACGGTGCAGTAATAAATATGTGCGACCTTGAAAAAAAAAAAAAGAGAGATGCAAGAACCCCTAAAAGTGCTCAGCTAAATTATAGTGGAACTAATAGCAAGGATAGTTTCCTGTCCACTGCCTAGCGAGTTCTTAGAGAGAATGATTAGTGATTGTAATGGAATTAATTTATGCTATGACAAAACACTTCCCTCTATTTTGGTGGTGTAATTTAATGGGTCTATGAAAATATAAATCCACTTGGCTCTACTAAAGATAGTGCAATATAGTGAACTTACAGACACAGAAAGGACTCTAGCATTCCAGATTCACCAGACTAAGAAGCCAAGTTGGGCAAATTACTTAAAATAGTTTTTGTTGCCAAATATTTAAAACCAAGCAAATGCAAGGGACCTTCTATGAATTAAATGGGATCATATGTGCCAAATGTTTGCTTAGTGTCTGGTGCAGAGAAAGAGTCTAGGATCTCTTCTTATCCCATTCAGTCCACAGATTGGCAAAACAGAAAACTATGCTTAAATTCATTTTGGATGCTTGCTTTTGCCCTGGGGTCATTTATCCTAGGACAAGACCATAGCATATTATTTAATGAGATTGGACCCAATAAATATTAGATGCGAATGATATGAAGTACAAATCTTGAAGAATGAGTTTTTAAATTTGGAGGGTGAATAAATTATAATCACAAACAGATGTTTTATTGTATTTAGTCTTTTACTAACAAATTCCATGATTCCGCCTTTTGTAATGTAGCACTGCTTGCATTTACCTGAAAAAAATTAATTCAGTAAAACCATACATAGCAATGAAATATGGCTAGAAAAAAGCCCAACCCATAATGACACACCTCATATCAAAGTTATAAATATAAATCTCCGATTGGCCATGTTGCCATGTCATGATATGTCCCTGCGCCTCTGCAGATTATTTTTGTCTAAAAACTAGTGATGATGACCAGAAATGGTGGCTCATGTCTGTAATCCTAGCACTCTAGGAGGTGGAGGCAGGTGGATGGCTTGAACTGACGTGTTTGTGATCAGCCTGAGCAAAAGAGAGACTCTGTCTCTACTAAAAATTGAAAAAAAAATATTGAGGGAAGAGGATCAGAATAGGAAAGGAAAATACCTTAACTAAGCTATACACATGCAAACAGAGAAGTATTTCACAAGAATGGGTGATGTTGTTTTCTAATTTCAACAGAAAGAGAAAGACCAGCCATAGAAACAGTGAGGAGTGAATGTCACTATGTGTCCTCAGGAATTTCCTTCTTGCAAAATTTGGCAGATAACAGATTCTCACATTAGAGAGTTCTAGTTTGACTCAGGACCTCCTGGTCAGTGACATGATCTCACTGCATAGCCTGAAAGTCTATGAAAACAGAGTTTGATGCTTAAACTTTTAAAATAATTTAATGGACTGTAGTGGGGAAGGATGTCTTCATAAAGCTACTTCCTCTCCCCAAATACAAATTCAAGAACTTCAGAAAGGTGAGTCATAGTGATATTACTGAGTACATTTGGGTAAACTTTGACCCAGAGAGATATTTTAGAGATGTGGGTTTACTGTTATTGTATGAGGAACCTCTTTCTGTGACATAAAAGTAGGCAATTCCGTAAAAAAAGGGGGGTGAGTCCAAGAATGAACTTAAAATTCAAAAGGTGGTAATATGAACCTCTTAGAGTTATATAACTTGCAGCTCTTGAGTGTTATGACCTTCATTAAGTAACCTAATTTCTCTGGCTGAAGGCCTCTCAATGGTTAAGAGAAAATTGACCAGAGGACATTTACACTGACTGAGGACCTACTATGTGCAGAATGCACAGAGCTCTCTTAATTCCACCTTCACAAGTGTCCTATATCATTGTTGAGATTGAGTTAGCTGAGGCTCTGATGAAAATTTTGCTTCTTGATATCGGGCTAATTGCCTATCAGACTTTTTGAATGTGTATTTTATTGTAATTTTTGGAAAATAAATTTAGGACCCTCCACTCATTATGCTTACATGTATTAGATCTCAGAATGCTTTTTAGAACGAGAAAGAAAAAACTTCTAATCTGAGGAATCTGAGCCCCCTTTAAATTATCAGACTTAGAGAGGCCCAGAAATGTGACAGCAGTCACATCTCACTCCCTCTTGCGCTAAAATCACTTCTGAGCTCCAGACTGACTGAGCCAAGTCACCATAAATTAACTTAATAAGGCCATGTTCCAGAAACTCTAACTCATACCCTAGAGTTCAGTGATGGCCAATCACTAATCAATGTTATTTCTGTAAACCAATGAGAATTCCTAATAAACAATTTTGTAATTGCCCCCGTCTTGATTTTTCATTAAAAGAAACAAAACACACTTAAGCCTCTCTTTTTTTCTCTGGATCTTAGAAGTGATTCTGGAGTGCAATATTCACCTTGGTCCAAATAAACTCTTAATTAATTTTACTCAGTTTTTTCTTTAGGTCAACAAGGGTGATCAAGGAAAATGCTAATCTTAGAACCTTCTCGTAGCTGCAGGAACAATATTCTCCAAGTTTCAACTGAACCAAGAGAGTGGTGCAATAAATAAGGTCCCAAACCCAAGAAAAAGATGCTGAGAGTCAATGGAAATAGGTCTTAGGCTCCAACTTCAATATCCCATAACCTAAGAGCTCCAAGTCCCAGATTACTGGGGAACTTACTATTCTCTTCCACTGTCTGACAGTACACCAGTTTTCAGTTTAGGAAAAAAAGTAGTTATCTTGATAATGACAATCAAACAATGTTTATGACACTCATGCAGCAGAGAATCAAAACATACACAGGCATCTCCCTGGGAAGACACACAAACTCAGAGCCAAGTCTACTAGTTCAGTGCCTGCTCTTGGAAAGACACCTCCTGGGAGGCTTGCTACTACCTTTCCTCCCTGAATTTTAACCTAGATTAAACAAAGAAACAAAGTATCCCAAGAGGTTTTTTAATTTTCAGGGCATGTGTGCAAAAGACTGATTTTGGAACTAACACAGCCACATTTAATCAGTATGAATGATCATACTAATTTAATTATAAGACAGATGTTTGGTTCATTTCATCAGGTAAGTATGTTGATAGCCTACCATGCTGTCAGTTTGTGAGGCAGTAGAGATGGAAAGTTTCCTAGGGTATTATTATGTTATCAAATAGCTGAACAACTGTCCCAGTGTACCCAGGCCTCAGAAGGTCTCCAAGATGCATGGTTTTCTATTTTAAAACTAGAACCATTTGGGGTGGAGCAAGATGGTGACCTAGTAACAGCTTCCTTGTGGCTGGGCACGGTGAGACTGGGGAGAGAGGACTTCAGGCATCTCTGCCAGGCAGGATCTGCCCAGAAACTTCTCTTTGGGGACACAGGGAGACAGCATGAGGCTTCTGGACACCCTGAGGAAGTCTAAAGTGGCAGAGATTGGGCAAGTGGTTGTGTCTGTTCATTTGGTCTGATCCTGACGGTGGCTATCCTGTCGGGGGGCAGCAGTGGACTGCAGGCTGGAAGGACCTTGCCTGTGAGCCGTTTGGGTTACTTTTGGACTTGGCACTCGGTTGAACTGCCTTGGGAGAACTTGGGCAGGAGTGCAGGGTTTTTTGAGTGTTGTCTGGGGCCCCAGATGGGGCCGCCAAGCCAGATGGAGCTGCCAGTGTTTGGTGGTGGGCTGTGTGGAGCCATTGTGGGAGAACGGCCCTGGCAAGCTCCACTCTCAGGGTCGCAGAACAAGCACTGGGCAGGAGTGAGTAATCTAGTGACTGAGCAGCCTAAAGGTGGGGACTGAGACGCCTTGCAGCCTTAGCCCCCAGAGGCATAGGGTGAGAGTGGTTTGGGCACACTGGGTAAGTGGATAGCCACTTAGGGAGTGATCCCAGCCACAGTGCTTTCCTGGGAAAGCTTCTGCTTAGCCCAAGTTTGCAATTTAAAGTGTTTTCTAAGCAGGCTGAGGAGGATTTAAGCTCTCCACCCTGCAGGGTTTGAGAAATCATTA